>JAOTRH010143695.1:0-13656 GCA_034768845.1 Heliamphora exappendiculata | reverse complement strand
AAATATATATTAATAATAAAAACACTTAATAATGATAGAAAATTGCGAATAAGTCTATTACAATTTCTTAATATATTATTTATGTTATTTTTTTTAATTTTTGCTCTTTATGTTAAAATGTGGCTTTAAACCACACACCTAAGTAATAACTAGTAAACCAATTAATCAGTTTTTATATTGTTTATTTTCACCTTGTGCATTTTTAATTTTTAATCAATATTTTGTATTTTTAAAATTTCTCTTATTAAGACGGTCTAAAGAAATTTTTAAAAAAAGTAAGTTAAAAATAAATGATTTAGCCCAAACGGGGAATACAAAATCTTAAGCAAGTAACTACTTTTAAATTTTAACTTGTGCAAAAGCATTTACCATAAACTTTTATTTTTCATTTTAAGATAATTTTTTATTAAAAAATTAATTTTCAAAAAAATTTATTTTTAAATAATTAATTTTTACATAAATTCGTTTAATCAAATACTGAGGCATTATAAATGAGTTGATTGCCACCTCTCGCTCGTAATATATGTTGTCTACCTTCTTTTATTGGCAATTACTATGGGCATTTTTTACTTTCTTTCACAGGGGAGATACGTGGTATTACTGTCTTTTCACAATAATATGGGTAATATGGGAAAGTTAACAATGACTTTAAGAGAATTTCAGCGTTTTTTGTTACGAAATAGTTGAATTAATTTGACGCGTTTTTTGTTACGAAACAGTTGAATTAATTTAAGGTATACAACTAATTATAGGGAAGCAAGGCATCTGTCCAAGTAGTTAAAGAACTCTTTGACTTGTTCACCCATTCGAGTTTTAATCTTGGTTCTTCTATTTTTTAATAAAAAATAAAAAAACATAAAAAAAAAAAACACTAACTATAGGAGAAATCTAATGATATTTCAAAAAACATATGAAGTGTTACTATTCTTGTCTAAAAGCTTATAGAAGATAAGTGTAATTTAACCTAATAATAATAAAACACTACATATGTCACACTTCTAGCCGAATTCAAGGATAAGTTCTCTTTTTCGGTAGAGAAGAATAATGCGGATAAAAAAATTTATAAAATATATTAATTATAGTATTTTATTATTTCATATTTAATTTGTTTATCGTATTAGGTTGCTTTATTTATTAAAATTTTAAAAAGTATTGATTAGAATATTATATGATTTTATTTATTTTAGTTAAAGATTTAACCTTATATTTTTAGTTAGGATTTAGGATTATAAATAAGAGAATCCTTCAATATATTAAGAAAACTTGAATAAATAAAAATTGATATTGATTATTGTGTAATTGTGTGATACCAATGATGCCGTCGACATTAAAGGACTAGTAATCAATAAGAACAAAAAGTCACACAATCACATAATAATTAAAATTAATTTTTATTAATCAAAATATGCCCAATATATTGAATGACTCTCTTATTTATAAGCTTAAACCTTAATTAAAAATAAAAGGTTAAATCCTTAACTAAATGAAACAAAATCATATAATATCTAAATTAATACTTATTCAAATCTTAATAAATAAAACAACTCAAAATAATAAGCAAACTAACTATGTAATAATAAAATATTATTTGTTCTACAACAGTAGTATGTCATGCAAAAAAGAGAACTGAAGAAAACAAAATCAATGAATTGAAAAATAAATCAAATGTTAATATATGCTTACCATAACTACCAACCTGGGTTCGAAATCATGATATTGGAATATGTTCATAAAACTAGGATTCTAAATAACAGTACCAAAATATGTATCAATCTTGGTAATATTGACAAGATAGTATGGGTTGATATATTAGTAAATATTGATATCAAAAGTTAAAAAAACACCTTAGGTATTGATTGGTATAGGTGATATGGGTCGGTATCCAATAGTATGTGCTGATAAATTTGCAAATATAAGTATGGAATGTCCAAAATCCTTGCTATGACCAATGCAATAAGTAAGGACAAATACTTAAAATCCTACCAACATAATGGAAGATTATTAGGTACTCTCAAAATCACGTGTAAGGAATGTCATATAATATTTTCGATAAATAAATATTCACAATTTAAATAATGTAAATCACTATTTATTTCTTAATCACCCAACAAATGTAAATTATTATGTCAATACCTTAAAATTTGTCGTGACCATATTAAATGAGAACACCACATAAATTTATTACATAGTATTCTAGAAGCACCTAATAATTCCTCCAACAATATGACAAAAAGTTCAAGACTTCAAGTCTCTTTATATATATATAATTTGGCCTTTTTGCAGCGAGATGAATAACTAAAAAAAAATTGCTATTTAAGCCTACCGAACAAGCTTATTTGACATGCTTATTTATGTGATATAGTTAAAATTACTTGTTTATTTTTTTTAGCAATAAAAAATCATAACCAATCAAATTTTCTCTTTAAAAGTCTCATTCTCATTTATTTTTCTCGTATTTTGTGCAATTTACTTTGAACTCATATGGTAATTCCCTTTTTGCTTTAAATAATTTTAAGTTAAATGAATATAAATATTGATTTAGTATAATTTTAAAGTGACTTAAAAACTAAAAACTTATTTTACTTAAAGTGATTTTAAATAATTTTAAATAGATCTTTTTACATAATTTTATATTTCAATATAGACATTGACTCCATTTGGGATAATTGCTTATTTACTTATTCTATTTTACTTATTTTTATCTTTAATATATGTTATTCATCATGTAATCAACTTATTATACTTTTGGACTCATTTCAAGTAGAAAAAATAGATTTTTTTAATTAAAATATAATTTTTTTTTTAAAGATACAATGTTAGTCGGGCAACAGATTCGGCCATTATAATTTTGAAGATGCCATATTACTCGGCCAACATGTTCAAAATTTATATTGAAACGAAAAATCAAAAAAAAAATTCAAAAAATACCAAAATAATCCAATAATTTAAATTTAATGTCAAATCAAAATAAGCTAATAATTCAAATTTAATGTTGCTAATTTTCGTCTTTCGTAAATTTTTACTATCTTTTCATTAATGTTTTTATTTAATTTTTGAGTTCATCTTATCAAAATAATCAAAAAATAACGAAATAGGCTAATAATTTAAATTTAATGTCAAATCAAAATATGCTAATAATTCAAATTTAATGTTATTTATTTTTATCTTTTGTGAATTTTTATTATTTTTTAATTAAATTTTTTTTTTTTTTAGTTCATCTCATCAAGATATTTCGAAAAAGTAAAAAAATTTGTCAAAAAATTTAGAAACAATTTAGAAAAAACAAAAAATATAAATGTCTCTAAAATTTAGCCGAAACAAGATATTTGCTTGATAAATCTCAATGAGCATGTTTTAAAAATATTCTTATTGCAATAAGACATGTGTAACAAAGTTAGGTAAATTTTTTTGACCACACGGCATCTTCAAAATTACAATGGCCGAATTTGTTGCCCGAGTAACATGGCATCTTTAATTTTGTTTTAATATTTTAATTAAAAAATTTTAATTTTTTGATTTGTCATAATAAAAAAAGTTCAAAAGCATAATAATTTAATTAGATAATAAAAAAAATTTATTAAAAATAAAAATAAGTAAAATAGAATAAAAAATAAGTAATTATCCCAAATTGGCCAAATTCTGTATCGAAATACAAAATTATGTGAAAAGATCTATTCAAAATTATTTAAAACCAGTTTAAGTAACTTAATTTTTTGTTTTTAAGTAACTTTAAAATTATATTAAAACAATATTTTTATTTATTTAGCATAAAATTATTTAAAGCAAAAAGTGTACCATATGATTTGAAAATTAGTTACACAAAAGACGAGAAAATTGGTGGAGAATAATACTTTCAAAGAGGAAATTTGACCAATTATACTTTTCTATTCGTAAAGGGATAAATATGTAATTTCAACTATACCGCATATCACCTATTCCATGGGCCTAAATAAATAAAGTTCTATTTTCTTATTTCTTTTTCGTTTTTCTCTGTTCTCGGCAACTAACCGGACCATAAATAGGGTTATTTGGGCTAATTTTTAAGCTAATTTTTTTGGTAAAAAAAATTATTTTTTAAATTTTATTATTTAGTTTTTTTTTTAAAATTAATTAATTTTTTTTATCTCTTAATTTAATAAAAAAATACAATAAATATTCCAAACAATTCAATTTTTTTTAAACAAAGTTATTATGATTCATTTACATAAAAAGTCAATCATATTTACAAAAATATTTTAAAAAAATTATGCTAATATCTTAAATATTATAATTTAAAAATTAAAAATAAAAACATTTTAGACATTTCAATGCAAAAAAAACAAAAAACTACTATAAAAAATTATTACAAATAGTCTCATTTTTTTACTTCTTTTTAAAAAAAAAATTTAAAAATCTTAAATGTTAAGCTTAAAACCTATCTAAAATAAAAAAGTCTATATAGCCAGAAAAAGTACATAAAATTTTATTTTAAAAATAATTTATATGGTATGAATTTATATTTAATAGAATATGAAACACGTTGTAAGTGAATATTAATTATTTATTTTAAATTCGGATTAATTTTTTGAATAACTTTTTTTTTGAATTCACCGAAACAGGCACTTAGAACAATAGGAGGTAAAATGGCAGACGGAGAGAAATGGCAGAGAGAGAGAGAGATGTACTTGAAACTTTGAGGCCATTTCTGAGAATAGAAAGCCGAAGGAGAAGGAGATCTTGATCTTGGAGTACCTTCCTCACCGCCAACCTCTTCGTCGCTGCTACCACCGCTGCCGCCATCACCGATCTTTTTGTCTTCTATGTCATCGTCTTCGGCACTGTCCATGAAAAACTGATTTTCTCTCTCCGCCATTACAATGCCTCCAGAGTTCAGTCTTCAATCAACACAAATATACTGCTTATTTATATACCTTTGGAAATGTATGTGTACGCATAGATGGAAGGAGGCGGACCGCACACCCAAGATTTAAAAAAAAATTATTATTTTATTTTTAAAAAATTTATTATTATAATAATATTAATTAAAAATATTTTATAATTATATAAATTTGCTATTTTAAGATTTTTTTTAAAAATATTTAACGTATATTTTTTATAAAATTTATACAAATAATCCGTCCATTCTAAATTAAAATCTTATATTCGTCCCTCTCTCTCTCTATATATATATATATATGTGTGTGTGTATGGACATGGAAAGAGATTGAGAGAAATGAAATAACAGACAAAGTTCCAACCGAATAGGAGAACAAACAAGTTCCAACCGGGGGAGAACGAACTGGAGGCCGGAAGACCTTTATCAAGATTTCTCATAGGATAATGTATTTTTTTTTATATCTCAAAATGTTCACCAGTTTGCTAGTACCTGGAGTCCTTGACTAATTATTTAGAGACCAATTGCGAATCCTAATTAAAGTCATATTTCAAGATATTCGGGTTTGTTTATGAGCACCTCAACTAATTTCTGAATGACTAAACTTATCGGGCATTTGCGGGATCCTAATTAAAGTATTATTTCATAATATTCGAGTCAGTTTATGAGCATCTTATTTATAAGCATTTGGACTAATATGTGGGAGACCAATATCACCGACCACAACAAGGTTCCAATTAAAGTCATATCTCAAGATATTCGGATTAGCTCTCGAGCATCTCGACTAATTTATAGAACATTAATCTCACCGATTACTTACAGGATTCCAATTAAACCCATATCTCGATCCCACCGGTCACTTACAAGGTCCCAAATAAAGCTATATCTCATTTAAGTTAATTTACGAACATTTGAACTAATATGTGGGAGACTAATCTCATTAGCCACTTGCGGGGTCCCAGTTAATGTCATATCTCAGGATATTCGGACCAGTTTACGAGCATCTCAATTAATCTCTAGGGGACCAAAGATGTTTGGACCAGTTTATGAGTATCTTGATTAATTTTTAGGATATCAATCTTACCGGCCACTTACAGGTCTCAATTAAAATCGAGACAAAATTTCGTATGAATTAGTTATAAAAATTTAATAGCGCATATAAAATCTTAAACATAAAATTTTACAAAAAAAAACGGGAAATCCCAAAAATTTCAAGCCTTATCAATGGATAAGGCCAACTAATCAGTGGATAACGTTTGGCTTGGCTACAACGTTGGATGCGTGTATGAGTTGGAATTTAAAGACAATATTATTATGAATATTTTTGAATCACCTTCCACATTTCAGAAATCTGAAATATTGGTAGTGTTGAAGTTAATTATTTATAGATTGTGTTTAACGGAAAATTATTATTGTTGTAGTATTTCCTAAGGGGGTCGGTTTTGAAAATTTTGGAAGTTTAAAGCGAGTTTAAGATATAAAATCTCAATAAATGTTAAGATAAATTTGAAATCTAATTATAAGAATTTAAGAAGATTAAATATGTTTGTAGTTTTATTTTAATAAAATTAAATTTACAAAAAAAATTAAATATAACATAATATCACTAATATACTAAGCTTTTAACTTATATACTATAAGTTTTTTAACAATAAGATATTTTTTATTTAATATTTTGTATCTGACTACAATTGGTAAAATAAAAATTAACATTTTAAAATTAAAAAGTTATGGGTTAAGTATATTTTGATCATAACGTATAATTTTTTAGATTCCATTCGATTATTTAGCATTTTAAATCATTAAAATTCTGGATAACTTAAAATGACAAAACAAATTGTTACAACTTAAAAAAATGAACTGAAAAAAAGCAGAAAGACTTGAACTTAATGTTTGGCCTAACTTTTTTTTTTTTTGTAAGTTTTTGGCTTTTTTTTATTGAAAAGAATATGTGTAAAGATGTGAAGAAAGATAATTAATTAAAATAGAAGGCCAAACATAAAACTTTTTTAACATATTCATATTGAATTAAATCTGAATGGGGCCTTAAATTTTAACAAAAAATCAGGGGCGCAAGGTGATGGCTTTGCTCGCTCACCCCATAGCCGGGTTTGTTGCCTATATGGTATTTTTTATAAATAAAAATATACGATATATATTAAGTTAGTCCCCTCTTCTTCTACCTACACAATAAATGTGGGTTCACACGGTTCTACTGGAGTGTTTTCTACTAATTGAATATGGCCACCACATAAGCAATGCCATATTGTGTCCTCGGACTACTGAATGTTTAAAAAATTAATAGTTTAACATTATTAAAATTAATAATTTTTAAATTATAACTTGTAAAAAAAATTGTGAGTATTTAAAAGATATGATGGTTTGTAGTTGAAACTAGTTATTTATGAAAAAATAATAATTATAACTTGTTGCTATAGGTATTTAGAAAAATTATAATTTATTATAAAAAATTAGTAGCAGAAAACTAAAAACTACTCTCAGTAGCTTAGCTAAATGCCATCATCAATTATAGTTAAAAAAAATAATAGATATAATTTGTAGCAAAAATTGTGATTGTATGAAGCTAACTTGTAACTGAATTAGTTATTTATAAGAAAAAAATAATTATATATTGTAGTAATAGTTATGAGTATGTAAAAAAATAATAATTTATTCTTAAAATTAATAATAAATAATTAAAAAATTTATTTTCGAAGCAATGCAAAACACCACCATTGTTTGAAACAAAAACTCAATAAATATATAATGTATGTTAAATCTTATAAATTATTATATACATTTATAAGTATAGATTAAGGCCATACATACTTGTAGGTGGTTGGGGTGATTTTTTTTTTTCATTTAGATATTAGATATTATAAGCTCTAATTGTGACCAAAAAAATAAGCACAACTATAATAAGCTCTGCATCAAGTGTTAGTGGAACTCTTCATACTTATGCACTAATTTATATGGTGAAATATGCATAATTCGTAAACAAATTCTTGTTTGGAATGAATTTTTTTTATTAAAAGATTTAATATTTTTTTTACCTAAAAGTTTATTTGGCGTGGGTTTTTGGATTTATTACTTTTGATAAAAGAGTTGAATTTTGTTATTAAATGCATTATTGTTATTTATGTAATAAAATTTAAATATGAATATTTGAATATTCCTTAGGAAACAAAAATAGATAAACTTTTTATTATAACAAATGGTACAATTTAAAAGTAAACTTTTAAAAAAATAATATTATTAGATACCGAGCTAAAACTTAGTCCCTATTTGGCAAGTTTAAAAAATTTAACTTTTACGATATTTAGTTTTTTTTTTTTTTAAAAAGATTATTAGAATGGTCAGAATAATTTGTTTAGCTTTTTCTTTTCGTTTCTTTTTTTTTTTTTTGTGCTTTTTGATAAATATCTAAGCCTTATTTGGAATGACTACAAAACTTTACTTCTAAAATGTTTAGTTTTTTTAGAAAAAATAAATAAAATAGATTGTGTGGGATAAATTGTTAAGCTAATTGTAGTTGGGTTCTACTTTTAAAAATGTTTTATAGAAGAGTCTCATTCATTAGATCATTTTTCAATTAGGTCATATTTTAAAAATCTCAAATTTTAAAAACCTATTATACCCTTGATTATAATAAATATACAGTTCAGTTATTTTCATAAATATACAGTTCAGTTATTTTTCATAAAAGACATTAGATCAGTCCATTATGAGACATTCTCATAATTAATTTATTTTGATTCTTTCTTCTTTTGAGTAAATTTCAGGATTATATTCCTTCAAACTATCTGGATTTCAAATTTGAATTGTCAGTAGATTTACTGTTCCTTGATGAGAAGAAGAAGATAATTACTATAAACAATTGAAGAACAATTCATTTTGAGAGCATTTGCTGAGCAAAAACACCACCATGTCTGACCTATTTTGTTCCCAGTGTGAATATTTTCATTTTTACAGAAACAACACACAGAAGCGTCCCAGTGTGAATATTCTCATTTTCACAGAAGCAACACACAAAAGCTCACGCTTGCGTAAGCTGCTGTGGTGAAGGCGACACACATGGTTGCTTCAAAGATCGAGAGGCAAGCGCGGCGACGACGAGAGGCAACGACGATTGCGAGTGCGAGAGGCGACGATGACGGCGAGTGAGACGGCAAGGGCGGCAACATTGATGCCTATGCTAGTGGAAACGACAGATGGTTATGCTCCTGATGTGAGATGGCGGTGGCCGGTGACAGTGACAGTGTGGTCGCCGGAAGTAGTGATGCACTGGAACGACAGCGGTTGGTCGGGTCGGTAGTAGCGGGTGACGTCGCGCAGTGTATGAATCATTATGATAAACAAATTAAAATGGAAATATTACCATTTTGTTATCGCCTAATGAGAAGCAGTTGAGAAACAGAGATAAAGTGGAAATTTTATTTGGGAATAGGACTGCGTTAAAAATAAATTTTAGAATAAGATTTATGTATAAGTAACTTATAAAAATACGACTTCGGTAAAAAGTTTTCTAAATTTAAATTGTTTAGGGTAGCTCTTTTTTTTGCTATATGTTAAAATGTCTAAAAAAATTACTTTTTCAAGTTATAGTATTTGGAATATTGATAAGGCTTTTTTATTTTAAAAAATAGAATTAATTTTTTAATTGGGGTATTATAATCATTTTACTCAAAAAAGATTGAAGCGTTTGGGATGCGTATAAAGTTTTTTTTTTTTTGAAAAAATCTCTAAGTAAAAACGTTAGTGAATTTTTAAAGATGTCAAACACTATAGCTTAAAAATTATTTTTTATTCACAAAAAATAGCTTTTTAGAAATGCCAAATAGCGCTAACATGCCCTTACTTTTTGGTATGAAGCTATAGCCCCCACTTAGGGTAATTAATTATTTTATTTTGTTTATATATTTTCTTCTTTAATGAAGTTTTTAATTATTTAGTTAAAACATTATATTTTTTGATTCCCCTCACTGAATTGAGTTCAAAAATTAATTTTTTTTATTAAAATACAAAAAAAAAAGCTTAGAAAAGCCGAAAATAAATTAAAATAAGCCAATAAGTAAAATTTTATGTTACTTATTTCTTTTAGTGATTTGTTTTAATTTTTTGATCATTTTTTTTACTTTATCAATTCATTTCATTGAGACAATTCAAAAAAGTAAAAAAAATTATCAATTTTTTTAAAAAATAAATAAATAAAAATAAGCAAAATTCTGAGATTTAGCCCAAAGAGATGATAATGTTTATATATTGGCACAATATTTTTTATTTTTTAATAATAGAATTGAATTTTTAATTGAAATACTATAGTTATTTCACTCAAACAAATTTAGATTAATTGAGATGTTTATAGTCTTTTTCTTAGAAAAAGAAGCAAAAAAATTTGTAAACTTTTTGGAGATACAAGTACACTTTAGTTTGGGGGTGTTTAATTGGTAATGATAATGCTAGTGATTTTTAAGTTTTTACTACTTATTTTAGTCATAAGTTGTAATTATTCTAAATACCAATAAATTTTATTGTAAATTATAATTATTTTTTTTTTATTTCAGTTATAAATTATAATTTTACTAAATATTTATAATTTTTGGTATAAATTATAATTTATAAATTACTAGTTTTAGTAATACCAAATACCACATTTAAATATTTATTTAAAAAAAAAAACTTTTTAAAGAATTCTCAATAAGACAATATTTTTTTGTTGGACACAATATAACAGTGAGAGTCCATAATTAATAGGAGTTTGATTCCTTAGTTATATCATGACCCATAAATAGGTAGCATCTTATCTTTTAAATGTCTAGTTGCAAGAATCCTTCCACAATATGCTGTCTTGGGCTTGTCCCTATCCATCTATATTATAAAATTTAATATTTATGATGTGATAGTTATTTATATGACATATTTAAATATTAAAATTTATTTAATTTAATGGTTAAACTATTATTTATATTTTTTCTTGTTTTTATTTTTTTATCTCTTTTTTCTCTCTCACTAATCAACTATATCATCTCCTTTCATTTTAAATCTATTTTTCTTATCTTGATTTTAAATTTAATTTTTTTTCTCTCTCATTAAAAAATATCAAGAGTCAAAGTATAAAAAATATACTTAAAACATATTACATATAGACCAAAGAAATATAGTTAGTTTTATACATTTTAATTTTGGTTTATATAGTTAATTAATTTTTTTATTTGATTTACATATATTTCTATTGTTGTTTATAGTTGAGATTAAAGAACTGATTGACAATTAATTTAAAAGTTAGTTTTTTTATTTTTTTTTGTGTTTTTAGTCAAAAAATTAAATTGAGTTAAAAGTAGGATGTTTAGCAACTTATCTTTTAAGTTAACTTTTTTTAAATTAGTTGTTTGGATAAATTTTTTTTTTATTACTTTTTTCAAAGTTGATAATTTTATTTTTTTATATATTTAATATTAACAATTATATGTAATTAATAATGGTAATAAATAAATTATGAATAATAAGTATTATTGTGAATCATGGACTAAGAGTAAAACTAATAAAATTATATTTTAATACATTATTATTCTAAATAATTAAAGAAATTATTTATTATTTAAAATTATTTTTATAATAAAATTATGCTTAAAGTGCCTATAGGGTATGGGTAATTGCTAATCCACTTGAAAGGGTAACGGGTTGGCAGTTGGCAAACACATCCGCCTTGTTTGGGCAAAATTATATAAATTTTTTTATTTCTTTTGAATTTTCTTTTTTTATTTTTTAGCTGAAAAAAAATTACTTTTTTGAATTGCCTCAATAAGATAAATCAAAAAGATGAATTTTTTATCAAAAGATAAATCAAAAAGATCACTAAAGACATAAATAAGTAACATAAAATTTGATTCATTGGCTTATTTTAACTTAATTTTTTTAAATTTTTTTTAAAATATTTTTATATTTTAATAAAACATTACTTTTTCTCCTTGTTTTGATAAAATGAATTGAGAAATATAATAATTTAACTAAATAAATAAAAAATTATTAAAATAAAAATAAATAAATAAACAATTATTCCAAACCGCACAAGGTATTTCTTTTGATGCATATTCGTAAAGACGTATTATGCTTTCGTTTGACTATTAGCTTTAAGTTGATTTTTTTAGTGTTTGGTTTAAACCTCAAAAAGTTAAAAAATTTTGTTTTTCAATCCTCAACTTTTAGCTTATTTGTTTTTAGGTTTTTGATTTTTTTTATAATAATTTTTAATTTTATAATTTCTAATAATTTTTGTTTTTTAATTCCTAACTTTTATCTTTTTAAAAATTTTATATTAAACTTATTTAACTTTTTTGGTGACTTTAAAGTTATTATTTTTTTAGTCAAATAAATTTTTTTTAACCTTCTTACTTAAAGTAGTTTAAAGTGAAAAAAATTAACTAAAAAATTAAATTGCCAAAGTAATACATGTATAAATATTTTAATGCATAGGGACTTGTGAAGGCAATAAAGAAATTGTAGTCCGCAAAAAGAGCACGTCAATGACGGATCCATGTAAGGCCCTCAACTTTTTTATATTTATACTTTTATTATTTTAAATTTCTAAATAAAATCTTTGCAATTAATATCTTTAAAATATCAAATTTTGAAGACAACCAATCATGTTTGTGTAATTTAGTCCTTGTTTGGCAATTGACTTAAAGTTGACTTTTTGTCTCATTGCTTAAAAATTTAAAAAGTCAAAAAGTATCATTTTTTAACTCAAAGGCTTTTAGCTTTTTTTTTTTTTTTTACATAATATTTTTTATATTTTTTAAAAATATCATAACTTTTATTCAACACATCTATTTTTTTAAAAAAAATATATTTTTAAATTTATTTTTCAAAATCTATGAAACAAAATTTATATTGAATATAAAATTATCTAAAAATATATTTTAAAAAATTATAACAACTCTAAGTAAGGTTTTTTCTCTTTTGGTTTAAAATTACTTTAAGGTTTTGGTTTAAAAGCCATCCATATTCTAACTCAACGAACTTTTTAACTTTTTAAAATCAAAAAACTGACTTAAAAGTAGGTGGCCAAACGAACTCTTAATTTGATACATGTAATTTATGTGTTGAATTTTCTAATTATGTTAAAATTAAAATCTTTAATTTCCCGTTATTTCTTTTACTAAAATTAAGATTTTTGATTTATTCTAACCAAACTGCTAGAAAATATAAAATTTCAATAATTTGCTCTATTTTGATTTTTGAATTTATGATTTTGCTTAAACAACGATGGAGAAATACTTTAAGAAAAATCACAATTAAAAATTTCATATTCAAAGAAAATGACAATTAATTCTTAAAATTTAGTAATAATTACAATTAAAAATATTTTATCTAAAGCTAAATAGGACAATTAGTTCTAAAAAATCTAGCTTTAAACTCAGTTTTTATATAGTTTTTAGTTTAAACCAAATAAATAAAAATCTCAGTTAATTAAACTATACCTTTTAGTTGTCAGTATAAAAATGAAACGTGACTTTTTATTATTGACTATTTTAAAAATTTTAAAAAAATAATTAAAAATTGACCTTTAGCTCTAGCCAAACAAAGGCAAAGTCAAGTAAAAAAAAAAAAGTCCCCTGTGAATTAAATTCTTAAAAATGGTTAAATTCCTAAAAATGGTTCAATTTCACAACCTTTCTCACTTGTTCTACTAAAACAAAACAAAAATTCACTACTTTAAGCACCGTGTCGGATATATATATATATATATATATATATATATATATATATATATGTGTGTGTGT
>JAOTRH010143684.1:0-13656 GCA_034768845.1 Heliamphora exappendiculata | reverse complement strand
TTGTGCTCTCATTCATTGTTCTTCTCATTCTCTCTCTCTTCCTCCTTTTCTCTCCCACACTTTTCAATAATTCTAACTTATTCACTTATATCTCTAACAGGTGATCTAATTGTAATTACAATGCATATACATGTTCTTCGTCACATCGCTACATCTTTTTGCCACTCCCATTTTCTCCACCACCCACCATACTATATATCTTATCTAGGTGCCCCATCATGACGGGTTCAAGAGGGAGGCCGACTGAAAACAATGACTTCACCTGTAACACCCTGACCCTTTACATGGCAACGATATTGTCCGCTTTGGGCAAAATTCTCACAGTTTTGTTCTTCCCAGGGGGTCACCCATTTTTGCATTGCTTCTGCCAAAGCACGCTTAACTGCGGAGTTCTGCTACCTCGTTGAATATAAAGATTCAAGGTTTTTCATTTATAACCCAGGAACTCCCTCTTCCTTTCCGATGTGGGATACCAGGATATCACAATCCACCCCCCTTAGGGCTGCAAGTCCTCATGTAGTAGCCTGCCAGCTTCGGTAGCCTGCCAGTCTTTTATCGACCCGCCCACTTAGCAGCCCACCCACATGTCACACGAGACAGTAGGAGCCCACACTCGGAGGTAAGGAGAGTAGGCTCCGATACCATCTATAACACCCCGACCCTTCACATGGCAACGATATTGTCCGCTTTAGGCAAAACTCTCACGGTTTTGTTCTTCTTCTCAGGAGGTCACCCATCCTTACATTGCTCCCGCCCAAACACGCTTAACTGCAGAGTTCTGCTAGGGTCTCGTTGAATGTAAAGGTCCAAGATTTTTTCTTTATAGCCCAGGAACTCCCTCTCTTTTTCCGACGTGGGATACCAGGATATCACATCACCTTTCAATTTTTTTAATTCCTTTCCAACGAATGATTCACGCCTAACCATAATATGGAGTACACTAGTTTTGGTATTAGCGAGAAATGGTGGCAGCGACGGTAGGGATGGTCGCTGTGGTAGTGGTGATGGCGCTGGCAGTAGTGGCAAGTGGTTATTGGCGAGCTCCAACCAATGTCATCATGGTTGCGGCTCCAAAGACGGAGACGGAAGAACCTTGCAATCATCCGTGCATCAACCCCCTCTTCAACGTCCTTTGGTAATGCTAATTCTGGTGAAGCATAAAAGTTGCCAATTGTTGTGAATAATTGTCGTGACTTTGGCAATTTGATTAGTGGGGTGCGGATATAGTGGGTGGTGTGGTTGTGAACTTGGTTATACTTTTTTTGAAAAATTCTCAAGTACCTACCAAACACCAGAAAACATAAAGAAAAAAATTATTTTTATAAAAAAAAATTACATTTTCATCGTAAAATTTTTTGCATCGAAATGAACAGAACCTTGGATTGGGAAAGTCGTGCAGTTTTATGAAACGGTGGTATGGCTCGAATCTATAGTCAATTCTATCTCTGATCTATAAAAACCATATAAATATCGTTTTTCTTCTCTTTGACTTTCCTATTAGTCTCTTAATAAGTATATTATTACAACAATACTTGTACAAATAACACACAATATGCATAATTTGTTGTGTCCTTGTCATGGCTGACAAGGCGTGGTGTTGTGTCCTTGTCATGGCTGCCAAGGCATTTCCATGTCATATTGTGTCCAAATCTATTATTCATCTTTGTTTGTTTGCTTCCGATACGCATCCAATTTCCCAAACTATTGCAACAGTATTTATGGGGTTTGGAAGAATGTTTCATAACGTTCAAGCATTACTAATAAAAACAAAATAGAAACTTCAGGAATAGAAGAATTCACAAATGTCACTTCAATCTCTTTGGTTCTCAAGAGCAACCATCGGATACGACAACAACGATTCATTTGTCAATGTTTTCCAAACCCTATTCAGTTATTTACATGATATTATGATGCATAGTTCTTTCTTCTTCTTTTTTTCTTTAATTAATAAGGTTATATCATATAGTAAACAAACATTTTAAAATATGTTTCCACAGTAGGTGTAGGCAAACCATGCTGCATCCATACACACAAACTCACATTCTTGATAAGCATTTGTTGTTAAAGTATTGAGATAGAATAATATAAGTGTGTAATCCCTTGTAAAACACACACGTTATTTTATATTAAAACTTGAGGGACTATAATAGATACTTTGGGCATACCCACAGAATAACACAGTTAATACCTAATATGTTAACACCCCCTTCAAGTTAAAGCATAAATATCAAGCATGCCCAACTTGTTACAGATGTATTGAACATGGGATCTAGGTAAAACTTTAGTGAACAAATCAGCAAGTTGCTCACCAGATCGAACAAAACTGAAGTTGATAGTACCTTTCTTGTACTCATGCCTGATGAAATGACAGTCAATCTCAATTTTGTTTGTTCGCTCATGAAACATTGGATTGGTCGCAATATAGACAGCAGACTTATTATCACACCACAACTTATTAGGGCCCTTAGGTGGTTCTTTTAACTCAGTGGGAAGCTGTCGAACCCACATAATTTCTGACGCTGCCAATGCCATGGATCTATACTCTGCATCAGCGCTTGACCTCGACACCACATCTTACTTCTTGCTTTTTCACGATACCAAGTTCCCACCAACAAAAACTAAGAATCCTGATGTGGACCTCCTATCAATTGGACATCCAGCCCAGTCCGCATCTGAATAGCCCTCGATTCGGAAATGACCTCGATCACAGAACTGTAGGCCCTTCCCAAGGCTAGAATGGAGGAACCGTAGGATACGGACCACTGCTCCAATGTGAGACTCGAGCATCTGTCATGAACCGACTCACTACACTAACTGGATACGCAAAGTCTGCTCTGGTCATCATGGTCAGATAATTGAGTTTACCTACCATTCAGCGATATCTCTCAGCGTGAGGAAACACATCACCGTCCCCTGGTAGAAGTTTCACACTCGAATCCATTGGGAACTCCACACTCGAATCCATTCAAAATACATGCATCCCGCAAAATGTCCACCACATATTTTCTTTGGAAAATAAATATTCCGCGCTTTCCTCTAACCACCTCGATCTCCAGAAAGTACTGCAAGCGGCCAAGATATTTAGTTTGGAACTTTGTCTGCAGAAAGGCCTTCAGATCATTAATACCAGTTCTGTCATCGCCAGTGATGACAATATCATCAACATAGACAACCAAAAGAATACACCCTAAAGAGGACCGACGAAAGAACACCGTCTGATCTTTTCCTGACTGTTGCACCACTATGCTAAACCGGCCAAACCAGGCCCGGGGAGATGGTCTCAAGCCATATAGAGAACGGCGGAGGCGACAGACCATATCAAACCCCGCCCAAGCAACAAAATCGGGAGGTTGCTCCATATAAACCTTCTCTTGAAGATCGCCATGAAGAAAAGCATTCTTGACATCTAGCTGATAAAGTGGCCAGTCCCGGGCCGCGAGGAGAGAAAGGAAAAGACAAATAGAAGTCATCTTAGAGACCGGAGAGAAGGTTTCAAAATAGTCGACTCCATAGGTCTGGGCATACCCTTTGGCAACAAGCCAAGTCTTCAATCAAGCCAAAGAACCATCAGGATTAACCTTAACTGTGTAGACCCACTTGCAGCCAACTACTTTCTTCCCTGATGAAAGAGGAACAAATTCCCAAGTGGCATTACTATCAAGGGCAGACATTTCTTCCAACATAGCACTACACCAACCTGGATGGAAGAGAGCCTCTAAAATACTATAGAGCACATTAGTAGTATCAACAGTGAAAATAACAGCACATAATGACCCAAACAAGCCCTTATAGGAGTCAACATAAAGCGGGTGATCCCGACAACTGCGATGGGGGCAACGAACAACGATAGGAGGCTCACTTACCGATGGGGCAGAAGGATCAACCAACCAGAGAACGGAACCAGCAGGAGTCGGATCAGGCAATGGTGGTGCTACAAGAGGTGGCACTGGGAGCGGCGAAGGAGAGATAATAGGAGCTTCAGTAGAGACATGATAGACAAGAAGGTCATTAGACGGTGGAGAGTGAGGGAACTCACGACCGGGAGAAGGCACGGGAGGGGATGCAGAGTAGAAGGGAGTGGACTCAAGGAAAGTAACGTCCCAAGATACAACAAATCAACGTAACGCAGGACAGTAGCCCCGATACCCCTTCTGGGAGTGGAGATAACCAAGAAAGATACATTTCAAGGCACGGGCATCGAGCTTGGTCAGGTGTCACGTACATAGCACACACAAACAAAGATTTTCAGAGGTAGGGAGTACACAGGCGAATTGGGAACCAAAACCGACATCGGGGAAACACCCCCAACACATTGGAAGGCATGCGGTTAATAATGATGTTTGACATGCATATGGAACAGAAGAGCGCGGGCAGTCTCCAAAAGATGTCTATTATTGCGTTCTGCCACACCATTCTGTTCAGGGGTATCAGGACATGACGTCTGATGAGAAATACCATGACCCACCATAAACTCCCGCATAGCATTATACATATACTCCCCCCCCCCCCCTCGTTGTCACAACGCAACACCCGAGCAGATGTGCCAAATTCATTTTTCACTCTCATACAAAAGGAAGTAAACACAGAAAACACTTCGGACTTATTTTTCAATAAATAAAAAAAAATTGTACGAGAGTATTCATCAACAAAACTCACATAATAACGAAATTCAAACATAGAAGAAACCGAACCAGATCCCCAAACATCATAATGAACCAAATGAAACGGAGCAGAAGCTCTTTTATTGACTCGAGATGAAAAGACATACGCAAGTGCATGGCAAAGCGACACGACTCACACTTAACAAAAGACACAGAACTCAAACTAGGACACCGAATTTTAAAACTCGACAAACCAGGATGCCCAAGACGACAATAAACATCAAGAGCTAAAGAAGACAAAGCAAAATACACCTGAGCAGGAACAACATCTAGCAGGTACAACTCTCTCGAGGCTCGTCCTCTACTGATAGTCCTCGTCGTCGTAAGATCTTGAAAAACACAATGATCGGGGAAGAATGTCACTGAATAGCCCAAAGCAGTAGTAATCTGACTAATGGATAACAGATTAAATGGGTTACTAGGGGTATGTAGGACATTATGTAAAGGAAGATTAGGAGTAGGCGTCACGACACCACAACCCTCAACTGCTAAAGATAATCCATTGGCAACCAAAATCCCAGCGTGGCCAAGAGTCAATTGATAATCTGAGAGAATACCTGAGGATCCAGCCATATGAGCAGAAGCTCCAGAATCAATGATCCAGGTGTGTGGAGTAGCCACACATGCGGCAGGATTACCTGCGAAATCGCCGCTAGTAACTCAGAAGCACACATACTTTGCCCACTCTGACTTTGCAGATAGAGGTCATACTCAGCCACAGTCATCTCAATAACCCGTCTGGAAGAGGTAGGTGCCTCCTGAGGGATCATCTAGCTATAGTCCTGCTAGCTGTGATCAAATGTGGTATTCGTCACCACTGGAGGCTTCCCATGAAGCTTGAAACACTCACTCTGAATATGCCTCCGAATCCTACAATAATGGCATGTACGGGTTTCACAGCCTCTAGCACGACTACCCCCGCAACTAGACCGACCTTCACCACGACCGCGGCCTCGACTACCGCAATCACCACGAAATCCCACCATAGCAGTCTAATCAGTACTCTCTATAGCAGATATACCACGAGACTCATCCTGTCGGGTAGCCTGACTCACACAACGGAACGTCTCAAAAAGAGTGGGAATCTCCACTCCAGCAAGAATCTAAAATCGAGCGGAGTCAAACTCGGAGTCTAGGCTAGCCAAGAAACACACCACCAAGAGTTGTTGTGTCTGCTCCTGAAACTGTAACAACTGATTCGTGAACAGTAAGAGGCGATCAAATTCGCCAATCAAAATCTTGAACTGCATAAAGGGATCCGGAAAAGGCTTTCCGAACTGCTAAGACTTAAAGAAGCCTTTCATAACGTCATAGAGGCAGGATAGATCATGCATGAATGAATATATAGATTCTCACGAGGACCAGATCACCCTCACAGTATCAGTATTTGCGACCAAAGCCTGAACAGATAGATCCATCGAGTTCAGCAACTGACTAAATATCCGGGCATCATCTCGAGTCCAGGTCCTGAAGGTCTCCGATGTTCGCGGTAGGGGATCATCAAACAAATGCGAATCGAGTTTCATTCCTTGAAGAGGTTTAAGGACGCTCTTCCTCCATAGGGCATAGCCATTGGCACCATCAAGGTGCCGATCAACCAATCGTGTTAATGATGAGAAAACTTCCGTGGAACGCTGCCGGTTAGCATCAACTTGAGATTCGCATGTTACCGAATCATCTGACATCCCTGTTTGCAAACAAGGATTCAAAAATACCACGGATCACAAATCACAACACCATGGAGGAACTCCAAAGAATCAGCAACAGACCCTAACTGCATCAGCAAGAAGTGAACATCACAGACCTTTCTTTGAGATTGAACAGACCCCATTTCGCAGAGAGAGAGATTGACGCAATGAGGGAGAGAGAGAAGAAGGGTCAGCGAGAGACTGAAGGGGTCTATCGGTGGTCGGTGAGAGGGTCGGCGAGTGGTTTTGGTGGCTGTCGGTGGTTGACGGGTGGTTTTGGAGGGCTGCCGGTGGTCGGTGGTCGGTGAGTGGTCGGCGAGGGGTTGTGGTTGACGGTGGTCGGCGAGGTGGCTGACGGTGGAGTTAGGGTTGGGGCTTCAGTACTAGAGGCTAGCAGCTAGGGTTAGGGCTGATGGAGAAGATTGGCGACTAGAGTTTCATGGTGGCTCTGATACCATGTTAAAGTATGAGACAGAATAATTGAAGTATGTAATCCCTTGTGAAACACACACGTTATTTTATATTAAAACTTGAGGGACTACAATAGATATTGTGGGCATACCCACAAGATAACACAGTTAATACCTAATATGTTAACATTTGTACTTATGACAGATAACAATAAGTACCATTACATTTCTAAGCACTTGGAAAGATTGTTAGAAGAATACACAAATGTCACTTCCATCTCTTTGGTTTCTAACAACAACCATATGACATGACAATGATTCATTGTCAATGTTTTCCAAACCCTATTCAGATATTTACATGATGTTATAACGGATAGTTCTTTCTTCTTCTTTTTTTTTTGAATTAATAGGGTTATATCTTATAATAAACAAACATTTTTAAATATGTTTCCACAGTAGGTGTAGACAGACCAAGTAATGTTGTGTCCATACACACAAACTCACATTCTTGAGAAGCATTTGTAGTTTTGTCATATAACAATAAGTACTATTACATTTCTAAGCACTTGGAAAGATTGTTAGAAGAATTCACAAATGTCACTTCCATCTCTTTGGTTCCTAAGAGCAACCGTAGGATACGACAAGGATTCATTTGTCAATGTTTTCCAAACCCTATTCAGATATTTACATGATGTCACAACGTATGGTGCTTTTTCTTCTTCTTTTTATTTTTCTTTTTGAACTAATAAGGTTATATCATATAGTAAACAAACATTTTTAAATATGTTTCCACATTAGCTGTAGACAAACCAAGTAATGTTGTGTCCATACACACAAACTCGCATTCTTGAGAAGCATTTGTAGTTTTGTCCGATAACAATAAGTACCATTACATTTCTACACAAACATTTTTAAATATGTTTTCATAGTAGATGCAGACAAACCAAGTAATGCTGTGTTCATACAAACTCACATTCTTGAGAAGCATTTGAAGTTCTGTCAGATAACAATAAGTACCATTACATTTCTAAGCACGCGGAAAGATTGTTAGGTTTTCACACAAACAAAGAGATCACGCCTATTGTTTACCTTGACAGTTATTGTAACCATCTCCCCTGAACTGCACACCATCAACCATGGGACATTCACAAACTCTACCGCGAAATGTATCCTAAGTACAAAAATGTAATTGTTTGTAATTGTAGACAACTAGGCAAACGTAAAATCCAAACAATTATGACTCTTGACTACCTTGCACGCAGTTATGTTAGCTGCTTTGTCTTGCCAGCAACCACCATTATTATCCAAGCACTCATTTGTCTCCACTTCTGTAATTATCCAATCAAGAACTCATCTTATGAGTGAGAAGCACACCATCCATGACAGCATAATATTAATATTTGGTACAAAATGCAAATTAGGAAATTACCACCACTCAAGCAAACAGCTGGCTCAGTGGTTTCCTCAAAACCCGCACAAATGGCTTTCGAAACGGCACCTTTCTCCAACTTCCCTGGAAATCATATATTCTAGATAAAAAGAGCAGACAAACTTTTATAATTAAAGAGATATAACTACACAAACGGACCTCGGTACTGTCGATTATTGACAACAAGGGTAGGCAATATTGTAACATCACCTCGTGATCCTTTTCCAACCTACAGAAAAAGTATATGATTGAAACGGTATCATGTACCACCAATTGCTGAGTTGTTGCTTGAGGCACTTCATACATTCAACAACAATGCATAAAGAAGAAAGTCATACTTGAGCATCTTGCTCTTCTTTCAAAACAGGATTGTCGGAATCGGCATTTGGGTCTCCCATACACTTCTCGATCTTTTTAAGATCAATCCCTGTGCACTTGAAACATCACAATTATAGCATAATTCCACCAAATCAGTAGCATACGTAAGAGTCAGAAGATGCAATGGCTTTATTCACCTAGAGATCTGATAACATTGTCGGCGCATTCCTTGCTATATTTTTTCTCCTTCATGGGGCATCTAATGTGAAAATCAGTCGCGTAGTCCCACCAGACCCAGGGCTTTTTGGTCTCATTTGCCACTCTAAACACACAAAGCTGCCTTAAGTTTTCAAGAACCACATCCTTCCCATCATAACCACTACTGAAATCCTGTTCAGGATCAGGAGCACAATATCTTCCATGATTGATACATTGGGATTTGCACTGTTTGCTTATTGTGAATGCCTGAGGGCAGTACCAAGTTATATAATGGGGTGTGAATTGAGTATAGCCACCTTTCTCAAGAACCTGAGCTGCACCCTTAAAATCTTTCACGAATTCCATCAACATATCACATTTAAACCCACACTCATCGTTGCTGTTGGTCCACAACTCATACTCTACCCGATCATCTGGATGCGGAACAGCCTCTCTCCAGTCAAGATTCACATTTACCATTTCGCCACCACTGATTACGTTCTTTAATTTTTCACCAAAACTTTTCTCAATCAGTGCAGACGGTATTGTGATGTTTTCGATATATTTTGCAGCTGAACGATCCTCTTCAGGTGTGTCCATGGTTATCAATGCTTCCTCAATATCATCTGCTACAAGCACAGCAGAAGCACCAGCATTTTGGGCATTCCAGACCTTCAAAGCAAAAAAGCAATCTGAAAAAAAGGAAATTAATAACATGATTCATTACCATCTCATTGATCGAGTTAAAGCCGAATCTAGGTTTATAAACTATTCCTTTGAAATTATAACAAGGTTCAGACATATGTCGAACACATCCAGGTCCAGCATATCCATTTATAGTGTCATGTCCCATAAAACAATAGTATGTACATTTCCAGGCAAACTAATTCCACAATCACCAAATAGCCAAAAATAAACTACTCCCAACAATTTTTCCAAAAGGAGTAGTATCCCATCAATCAATCAAAACCCCAACTAAACCTTGGACACAAAAATCAAGAAATCCAAATCAACTATATCAATCAAAGTGACAGAAGAATACCTTCACAACCAAGCAATCCAACCAACTAAAATCACTAAAAGCAGACGAAAACAGCTAAATTAAGGAAAACAAGAAAAATGGCACTTCCACAATCGACCAATTAAAAATTAAGCTTAAACATCAACCGACTAGTGATCAGTTAGCTTCCAAAGCAGTAGAAACAACAAAAACAAGTGAATTATTCTATGTGAGGAAAAGGGTTACCTCCACGATCGACCAAAACAAGAGTCGGCAAAGCACCGGGTTTTGGCTTAAACGAAATCCTTAATTCGTCGAAATTGAAGCACCCTTTCCGATTCTCCTTCGGGAACACAACCGTCCCAGCCATGCTTCCCCCGTACTGAGGAATCCCGAAGTTGCCAATTGCACTGTCGTGAGTTCCCCTTATACTTTCCGGGAACGTCACCGTCAAGCTGTTCTTCTCCACCACGAACCGAGCCATTGTCGACGGACACAGATTGAGCAACAAAAACCCTATAAACAGTACAAAAACTGACCTCCCAAACCCCATTTTGGAATTCTAGAACAGGAGAGAGAGAGAGAGAGAGAGCAAACGATGGGGATTTGGAGAAGATGTTTCAAGATCAAGAAGCACAACTCTCTATCCTGAAATCATCAAAAAGAGAAGCGCAGGCGATGATTCGATTTTCTTTATCCGACAGTAAATATACATATAATAAACATCTATATGGGTGAGTGAATATGTATGTATATATATGTATATATGTACGTCTATCTTCTGGTTGGATGGTGCTTGATGTGGAGCGTTCTGAGTAGAAAACTTTAAAGCAGGAATTAATGGTAAAAGCTTCCCTACTCTCTCTCTCTCCTGTATTAGTTTGGGGCACTGAAAACAGTAGTTAAAACTATCAACGCATCTGATTTTGTGCGCGTACACCACGAAAATTACATTAAATATATTAGGACGAACAAGAAATTGAAGTTTTTCTACCTTCTGGGCAAGTTTGGACCCTAGGATAGCATAAAAAAAACATGTACGGTTTACAAATTAAAATTTGTCTCTTAAAATAATAAATTTTTTCTTAAAACAGAATTTAGACTAAGAATTTGATAAATAAAATATTAGTAATACGTCATTCATTATATTAATAATATCAGTTTCATTTTGTCTTATTAGTACAGAGTGTTGTGCAAAAAAATGGTTAGAAATAATAACAAAACAAATTTAAATAGATAAATTTTATGTGGTTCGACAATTTGCGTACATTCACGGGTAACAACATTTTATATATAGAGAAAGAATTATAAATCACTCAACTCTTTCACAAATTCTCTTTCTCAAATAACTTACACACACTAATAAGTTGAGACTATATTTATATTTACAGAAAGAAAAAAAAGTCATAATCTAATCCTAATTGTGTTAGTCGATTCAAAACTAATTAAACTTGTATAAATTCATACTTTTTAAAAAATTTAAAAAAAAATAAATTAATGTGACAAAAATTTAATAACATGATAGACTAAAAATCTATCCTAACTCAAATAGAATATGAATTAAAATTTTTAACAATCTCCACCTTAACAAGAATTCATATCCTAAATAAATCAACATACCAACACCGACACGAATGCAGTAAAAGTGTTCAAATTTTTGAATCGAACAAATCGACAAATAAACACTGCATCCAAACGCGCTTTGTGATGCCAAATTCACCTGAGGTAACTAAAATTTCAAATATGACATATTGACATGTTGATGCTGCCTCCAAACGCATCTTAAGATGCCAAATGCATCAAGAGGTACCAAATTCCAAAATTAAACAAAATACAAACAGATGCATGAATCACGTCTAGATCAAATGTGAACCAGTTAGAACGGTTACTCAAATTACTAAATTTTGTCAAGTTCAAGTTGTATTGAAACTTGACCTAAATGACACATCTTCTCATTCAAATTGTTAGCATATCCTTTATCAACAAATACAACTGGATAACCGATATAAAATTCATATATTAATAAACTTCATCTTGATAACAAATTTCAATTGAAGATCACATTCCTCACAATAAACAAAATAGATTCTTTGAGATGAACAAAATAGACTGTATCTGCTATAAATCCTTCAAACATTTGACTTCTTCAAAAGATACAAATAGACGATCATTTGAATATAAATTAATGATACAAATAGCCAACCTGAATCCAACAAACAAAATCCTCAACAGATTTGACCATCAAAGTTTCTCAAACTCCACCACAATAGAAAAAAAATACGACACTTGATAAACAACTAAAACAACCATTTTTATGCTCCAATAATGCAAAATAAAATTTTAGAAGATTAATTGATTAAATCTGATATCGTGATTGAATCCAAAACAACAAAAAATGGTAAGAACCACTTTGATCCAATCAAAAAAGATAATGCTCATAGTCTCGTCGCGCACGAATCTGAAGGTGTGCTGGGTGCGCGCAGCTTGAGTGAGCTCGTCTAACAAATCTAAAATAGTGAGTTGAAGATGCATTTGGTGCATTTAAAATACGTGCGAAAACTTAAACGATATTTGAGAGTGCATTCGAACTCCGTTTTTGACATATAATATATTGTTAGAATTGTCTCAACGAGAACCTTATAGTATATTCAAACAAAAATGATCACTTCAAATTATAGAAAAAGAGCAAAAAATTAACTTTAACCAAAACTCTGATTCCATTTGTTGTGTAAAAAAATAGCCCAGAATTATCACAAAGGAATACAAAGAGACAGATTTTACGTGGTTTGACAATTTGTCTACGTCCACAAGTGGCAACATTCCATATATGGAGAATAGATTACAAATCACTCAACTATCTCACAAATTTTCTATTTCAAATAACTTTCACACACTAATAATCTCAAACTACATTTATATTTATAGAAGAGAAAAAATGTCATAATCTAATTTTACTTGTGTTAGTTGAGTTCAAAACTAATTAAACTTGTGCAAATTCACATTCTTTAAAACTCTTCAAAAAAAATCAAATTGATGTGGCAGAAATTTAGTAACATGATAGACTAGAAGTCTATCATAACTCAAATAGGATTTGAGCCAAAATTTTTAATACCATGCTTCAAATTATCTTTCTGCCTTATTTAACGATAAAAAATAACTCTACAATTATTATCTCATTATTTATCTTACTATAACAAAACATGAACTAAATTTATCATTATACATATAATCCATTTCATAATCCCTTTGTATTAAAAATATATATATGAGACTCACTATAACGACCAAAGTGAACTACTGGCTCAATAATTTGAATATGAGCTTGGCCCAAAATACTTAAACCAAAATTATTAGTAGTAACCAACGAGTTTTTTTATATGTCGGACTTAATTTTTATTTCTTACCGATCTGGGATGTGATATCACAATATCATTCACTCAAATATGCGATGCTCTCGTGGCGTGACACAACTTCTTCCCCTAATTAGGATGCGGATACCAATCCATTAGAGGACACAGAGTTGCCCATAAACGTGGATAAGGTATACCATGTTGGGGTCTCGACCCCTTTCAAGAGTCTCTAGTATTCTATTCACACCACCACAGAGTTTTACATTGGAACCAATGTTAGCTTTGATACCATTTATAACAACTAAAGTGGACCACTGACCTAATAATTTGAATAAAGAGCATAGCAATGCAGTCCAAAAGCATAAGCTTAAGTTATTATAGTAACTCACAAGTTTTTTTTATATATCAGACTTAAGTTTTATTTCCCACGAGTGGACTATTGACCTAATAACTTAATACGAGCCTAACAACGTGACTCAAATGAACATTTGTAGTTGTAAATCTATATGGAATGGCAAAATGATAGGGCAAGATCGGACGGTGCATAACGAAATTAGATGGTGCAAAATGGAATCGAACGAGTCAAAAGTGGGCAAAGAGAG
>JAOTRH010143673.1:0-45303 GCA_034768845.1 Heliamphora exappendiculata | reverse complement strand
TTTGTGAATTCATTGGCCATTGAATTCCAGAATTCAATTGCAATTGAATTGGCCATTCAATTGGCAATTGAATCTTGGAAATCAATTCCACTCATGGCTATTTATTTCCCTGTAACCTCCTCCATGATGGAAGGCGTATATATGCTGTCAACCCATTCAGTTTTCAGGAGCAGAAAATGGAGAGAAGAAGAGACAGAATAGAAAAAACCACAGCAGAGGTAAAAAATGAGAGATACAATTCTCAGATTATATTGCAAGCTGTAAGAGAAAAAAAGACAGACGGAGTACGTTTGTAGCCGATTCTTGGTGGTGTTCCAACGATCGTGTAGCCGTTTTATCCTGGAAGAGTGACGCCGGTGGAAAACTTACAACACCCTCGGTAGGCGGTGAATCATTCTTAAGGAAATTGCGTTTGCAAGACTCGGTTTGCAAATTCTATTCCTGTTATTTCTGTTATTTTATTTTCCTGTAATTTTAGATTATTGTAATTGTTGAAAGTTAATAAAGATGTATTTTCTAGATCACCGAGCATGTATATATTTTGTTTTGGCGTTGGATTGTCTCCCAACACGTTGGAGTTGCCAAACAAAACAAAAAATTTTGCCTATCTCAAAATAGTATTAATATTTTTTTGTAATTTTGTTCATGTTTTAAATTTCATTGAATCTATTATTCACACCAAAAATCAAATTTATTGAATAAATTTATTTTTAAAAAAGAATAATTAGTACATTTTTAAGAATAAATCGCTAAACAAATATAATCAGACGATATGACTAATTATGCCATATAAACTTAAGTATTTGTATGAATTATGTAATTAACTAGATCTATCATATAAACAGTTTAAATCATAAATTTATGTAATGAATTAATATCATTTTAAAGAATAGCAGTGAGAAACGTTGTTCCCCATGAATAAAGACCATTGAGAAACGTTGTTCAAGACTCGTAAATTACTAAATTATTCTATATTTTGCCCTTGTTTGCGCTATCCAAAAAATTAGTTTTTTTTAATAAAAAAAATAACTCTTTAAGCTATACTCTTTAGTATTTCTAAAAAGCTTATTTACTTTTTTTCATTAAAAAACAAGCATATAAACATTCCAAATACCAACTTTTTTTTTGAAGAAATTAATTATAATATTCTTAATTAAAAAATCTATTCTACTCTAAAAAATAAAAAATCATACTATTATTCCAAACACTGCAACCTAAAAACAAAAAGTAAGAACATGTTAAACATTTCAAATAAATAAATAAAAAACTACCCTAATCAAATTACTCAAAAATAAACTCTTTTTTTGTTTCACTTTTTTTTTTGTCTAAAAAACTAATTTCTTAAAAATTAAACTTTTTAAACATTCCCGTTTATTAGAATTGTATTAGTAAATTGCAAAAATAGTAAATTAATAACATATAACAGTGTTTAATACATTTTGAGTCTCGAAGAACAGTTAATATTAATTTAATTTAAGGTTAGATTCTTCAGGCAAAAGGTCACACTTTTAAACTATATTCTCACTCTTTTAATAGATTTTGAAAAGAATGGTTGAGATTAATTCAAGCTATATTCTGCTGTCATAAACCCACTTTTTTTAAAAATGATGAGCACTAATTATCTATATAATAACAGAGTTTATATTATTTAAAACGTCTTCTCTCTTGGTAAACATTTTGAATAACTATTGATATTAATTAAATATTAGATCCTATGGTCAAAAGATCATTTTAATTTTTAAAACTATGCTCCTTTAATTATTTTGAAAAATAGTTGAGATTAATGCAATAATAAAACACACGTGAAATTGTGAATGCTATTAATTAAATTTAACCATCAAAACTAATTTTCATCCCTTTAATTGGTACATCTGCATCGCGAAATTCAATATCATTAAATGAGAATATCACACATTAATAATGATCACCAAATGTGGTAGTTTGGAAATTCATGACTTTCAATACTATGAATTCAAAAATAAAATTTAAAAAAGTACTCAGAAAGTGATTAGAATAGCTAAAATTCATATTTAATAGGATAAAAATATACTCTAAGTGTATCTTAACTATCGAAATCACTTTCTGAATACATTTCTTAATTTTATTTGTTGGTACATAGCATTGCTGATTCAAATTAATTGGGTTTGTATTCAAAAACCAAAATCATAAGTGTATTCAAATTAATTACAAATATTACGAGTTCTACATAATAAACGAATTCAATCATAAAAATATATTCAAAAATCAAAGTCACAATCTCCTTCAAATTCAGATTCTCTAATAGGTTAGAGTATCGATGATCACCATAAGACAAATTGACCCATTAGTTGCCTCTTTCAATTCTTTTATTCATATTAAACAAAGAAAAAATAATGATATGATATCACTATTGTAATAAAAGAATTTCTCAGTCCAGTAAGCACGTGGCATTGTCTCTTAGAGTAAATATTTATTTAATCTATGTCCCACATAATTTTAATACATATTTTATATGTTTAATAAGATGATTATTAATCTATTATAGTTATTCTTATTTAATTAGATAACCAAGAAATTGTTTCCAAGTAAAACTCTTACTTTGATGGATTAGTATAAGTATAATGAAGTTAGAAAATTGGACTTCTTTCCACATATAAAGTATATTTAGATATTCCATCAATATACTGAATATTTTATAGACATAAAGAGGGTAAAAGAAAGGAAATATTATTCCATCAACATCTTAAGTCTGATGTTCGTGAAGCTAACTGCGATAATAAATTCAGGTATGTTAATTATTTTCGCATTATGTTTTTTGTGTTTATGAAAATTATGATTGTTCTAGATATTGGCAAATATTGCTCAATAAACAAATTAATTTACATGTAGTATCAGAGTCAAGTTGTTAAAAAAAATAATGTTTTTCTATTTATGAATAAATAATTTTATTTTGATAATAGGCGCTTTCAACCAAAGATTTAAAAAAAATAAATTTTAACGCACAAGGTCCAATTACGCGATTTCTCTTAAAAATACTCTCTAAATAGATAAATATATCTATTTTTGTATATAATAAACAGATAAATTTATCTGTTAGGTATATGAACACAAGCATATTTATGCTTAACAGATAAATTTATCTGTTTACATATGAACACAGATAGTGTAAACAGAGAAATTTATCTATATTCTTTATACATATTTTGAAAATGTACAGATAAATTTATTTGTGTTCTTTATGCGCACTTTTAATAAAAGACAAATAAGTTTATTTGTGTCTTTATACATGTTTTAAAAAAATACAGATAAATTTATCTGTGTTTTTTATACGTGTTTTCAATAAGACAGATAAATTTATCTGTGTTGTTTACATGTGTGCTTTTAATAAATAAATAAATAAAATTATCTGTAATCTTTATGCATATTTTTAAAAAATACATATAAATTTATCTATTTTAGGGTATTTTTGTCCCAAAAGAACCTTATGTGTTAAAACTTTTATGCTGATGTATTATGTTTATTAAAAAATTTTATACAGAATAAAAAATAGTAAATGGCCTATAAATTGAACAGTTGACTAATTTTCCGTTAATAATTGACGGTTGCCCAATATCCATGTCTGTTCACAAGATGCAATCGAGATTAATTTTCGGTGGAACTAATTATATATGTTATATTATACAATGTATAAACCTGGTGCCTGTTTTCCTATTCAAACTAATGATTTTAGGCCACCCAATAATCTGTTCCCGTAGTATGCATGCATGCATAAATATAGTCTTAGGAGGCTTCAGTTTTTGTTTCTATAAAACCCTTCCGTTGGTCTTCTTCTTCACTGCCAACAATGAAGCACATCAGGTTTTCTATGAAATTAAAACAACGAGCCTGTGTCGATTAAAGTCAATTACGTAACCGTTATTCACGGCACCATCACCGGGGTGGATATTAGTATGAACACAACCGCATGAATCTTGAGATTGACATATATATATATATATATATATATATATTAAATGTCTTAACTTGAGATTTATTATGGGTTATGCACGGGATGAGATTTAACCTATGCTTGGACTAGTTTTTTTAAGAGATATTTTTATTTAAAAATTTCTTAAAAAGTCTATTTGTTTGGCCTCAGTTAGTTTTATATATATATATTTATATTTATTTATTTACAAAAAAAGTCAAAAAACTAACAAAAAAAAACTAGTCTAAACATAGGCTTAATGTTTTTGTGCAAGAATTAATTAATTTCCTTTATGATGACATTTATTTACATGCATTTATTTTATAATCATGGAATACAATTGAAATCTCTTTGAGATGGGTTAAAAGTTTTTTTTTTTTACGATGAAACAAACACTTGGAAAAATTAAATACAATCCTTGACAGTTAAATCTCCAATGTGAAATGAAATCGTTGAGGTTCAAATTTTCTTTCAATCCACCGAGAATGCTAATCTTGAGAGAACATGAGCGACACTGTTGTCCATTCACTTTATATGAGAGCATTCAAAATTAAAAATGAAGCGAATCAGCACGCAACTTTCGTCGATAAGATTGTCAATGTTGGAAAGGTCTTCATCCTTTGATTTAAGTGCATTAATCACGACAAGAGAGTCTCTTTCGAGGTGGATATTCTGCAACCCTCTTTCCATCACAAATTGTAACGCAAAGATTGCCCCCTCCGCTTTCGCGTGATCTGCATTCAAAAAGTTCTCGAGTTTTATTATTCCCGGAGGAGTACCATATTCATCTTTGGCTATAAACCCCGGGCCAAATGTACCATCTTTGCACCGTTAAAAGTTAAACAAACCAAACCTCTTTTGAATTGAAGTCAAATCTTAATACGTGTTCAATGCAAATTTTCACCGATATATATAAACATGTGTGATTATGTTAGGGTGAAAAATAATAGTAATAATGACAGCTTGATTACATATATGCATGAGTTTTATTTATGATTTATGATAATGCAATATTGTGAATAATTTTATTATTAGTCTAATAATTATGCAAAAATTATTATCTTGATTTAAAATCTATATTATGATACAGTTTGAAAGTCATCAATGTGACCCAACTAGAATGTTTGATAGAAATTAAATCAAATTATAAAAAATTAATATTTATTCCCAAATAGTAAAACTAATAATTTTTGCAAATCGCAATTCTTAATTACAAGAATATTGGGTTGACCCAAAGGTGCACCACTTTCAAGTAATTAATGAATTGGAATAGGATAATTAATAGGTATTCATGATTGGAATTAGAACTGGATACCCAAAGGTATCATAACTACTTAATTATGAATATTTTATTTATTAGTCCTATTGATAAAGGGGAATTACTACAAATGTTAATAGTATGCCATAAGATTATCCCAAAGGCAGATCACGGTAATACTGTTTATTAATGTTTATTCATATATATGTTTATTTTCAATCTTGTCATATTATTGATCAAATCAAAGTATTTAACTAGTGAGCATGAATTATTAATTGCACTGTCAGTTCCTATTTCATTAGATTCGCATGCTTCATCTGTTCTGATACTTAACAGAACAAATTTCTTGAATTGGAAAGAACAAGTCCTATTTCACCTTGGTGTTCTGGATTTTGAGCTTACTCTATTATCTGAAAAACCACTTGCTATTACTGATTCAAGTAGTGTGGAAGAAAATGCTGTATATGCAGAATGGAAGAAATCAAACAGACTAAGTATTATGTTTATGCGAATGACTATATCGAACAATATCAAGACAACTCTTTATGAAACTGACGATGCTAAGAAATACCTAAAAAATGTTCATGAACGTTTCTGAACGGCTGATAAGTCTCTTGCTGGGACAATAATGACTAAACTTGCCACAATGAAATTTGATGATATGAGTGGAATGCATGAGCATGTTAATGAAATGACAAATTTGGCTGCTCAATTAAAGAATCTTGGAATGAATGTGGATGAATATTTTCTCGTGCAATTTGTCCTAAATTCCTTGCTTCCTTAGTATGGGCCATTTCAGATCAATTATAACACTATGAAAGATAAGTAGAATGTATATGAATTGGCTAGTATGCTTATCCAATAAGAGACAAGATTAAAGCAATCAGGACTTCATTCCATTCACTTAGTAAGCTAAGAAGCCAAAAAGAAAGGCACTTGGGCCTGCCCATGGTTCTCAGATTCACAAGAAGGAAAAGGATAGTGATAAGTGTCACTTCTGTAAAAAGTCGGGATACTATCAGAAAGACTGTCAGAAACATAGAGCATCGTTCGAAAAGAAATGTAAGAATTTAATTTCTGTATGTTTTGAATCAAACCTAACTGAAATTCCTTCTAATACTTGTTGACTTCACTCTGGGGCTACAACTCATGTTTCTAATACGATGCAGGGATTCCTTTCAATCCAGAACATAAGCCCCGTTGAAAATTTCATATTCACGAAAAATCGAGTTAATGCTCCAATTAAAGTTGTTGGGACCTATCAGTTATCTTTAGAAACTGGTTATCATTTGGATTTGTTTCAGACTTTTTATGTTCCTTCTATTTTCATAAATTTAGTTTCCATATCTAGACTTGATCTTGATGGATACTCTTTTAAATTTGGTATTAAAAGTTTCTGTTTATTTAAGAATATCTCTTTTATTGGTTATGGTATTCTTTGTGATGGCATGTACAAATTAAATCTTGATAACCTATTTGTTGAAATTATTCTTACTCCGCATCATAATATTGGAACAACATGTAGTCTAATAAGTGAAAACTCTTCAAGTTTGTGGCATAAAAGATTGGAACATATTTTTAAAGAAAGGATAGAGAGATTAGTAAAAGATAGAATTCTTCATAATCTAGATTTTACTGATCTCAATGTATGTGTGAATTACATTAAGGGAAAGCAAACCAAACATACCAAAAAGGGAGCCACAAGAAGTATAGGGCTTTTTGAAATTATTCATACAGATATTTGTGGGCCTTTTGATGCTCCATCTTTTGATGGAGAAAGCTATTTTATCACCTTCATTAATAATTTTTCACTTTACGGTTATATTTATCTATTGCGTAAAAAATCTCAAGCAGTGAACGCTCTTGAGCTGTACATTATTGAGGTAGAAAGGAAATTAGATAAAAAGGTGAAAATCATCAGATCAGATGGAGGTAGTAAATATTATGGAAAATATGACGAGTGAGGGCAACGCCTAGGCCTATTTGCTAAACTCCTTGAAAAGCATGGTATTTGTGCTCAATACACTATGTCAAGAACGCTACAACAGAATGGTGTAGCTAAAAGGCATAATCGTACTCTAATGGATATAGTTAGGAGTATGTTAAGTAATTTCATAATACCTACTTCATTGTGGATGCATGCCCTTAAGACTATTGTGTATATCTTAAATTCGATTTCTAGTAAGTATTGAGGATTAGAACGCGATCAATAATCCCGCCAAAGATCAATCATAAATACACAAACACAGAATACTAAACGAATAACAGAGAAAGAGACAATCAAAGCACAAACACAAGATTTACGTGGTTCAGCAATCTGTGCCTACGTCCACGAGATTACACACTTTCACTATTGATTGAAGGTTACAATGGAGAGAAGTTTTGGGGAGAAAAAATACAGAATAACACAGAAGAACAAAAGACCAAAACTTAACGACTACTGCAACCCTAGCAATTTATAAAGGCACCCCCGCATAGACCGATCGATCGGTCTAAAGACGGATCGATCGGTCTATCAAGCAGTCTTGCACTACTCTCGATTTCTCACCTGCAGACACCACCGATCGGTCTCACCACCGATCGATCGGTCTATCATGAAAAATGGTTTTCCTTCACATTTAGCTCAATAATTCTCCCACTTGAAGTAAAATCACTTCAAGCCTTGAGAATTCCAACAAACTCATCAATACCTTGAAATCACCAACACAACCAATCAACCCTGTGTGACCCAACCTCCTGTCTTCTATCCCCGAAAACCAACTAAAGCCGAGCACAGCTTTAGTTCGTCCTGGAGTGGAATGTTGGATTTTTGGCAAGAAAGATAGCACTCGGGCTATCATTGTAGAGCGTCCCTCTGTCAACCTTCTTACCCAACTCATCCAAGATACCCTGCAACCATACCATCTCCTTTCCAGCCTTTGTCACTAAAACATGCTCTGCCTCTATAGTAGAGAGTGGCACAATCTTTTGCAGCTTTGAAGCCCATCTCATTGTTGTGCCCCCAAAGTGTAGACAAACCCAGTGGTGCGCTTCTTACTGTCAACATCGCCTGCTAAGTCCGCATCCACATAACCCTGCAGCTTCAGTCCTGTCCTCTTGAAACACAAGGACGTATCTATAGTCTTGTTCAAATATCTCAAAATCCATTTGACAGCATCCCAATACTGCTTTCCTGGATTGCTCATGTATCTGCTGACTACCCCGAATGCATGTGCGATATCTGGTCTGGTACAGATCATAGCATACATCAGGCTACCAATAGCCGATGTATAAGGAACCTTGCTCATGTTCTCCTGCTCCTACTCTGTCCTTGGAGACTGATCCTTAGTTAGCCTAAAATGGCTAGCTAAGGGTGTACTAACAAGTTTAGCACCATTCATGTTGAAGCTGCTCAGCATCTTTTTCACATATTCTGCCTGAGATAGTCTCATGGTTCATGCGGCTCTGTCTCTGACTATTCTCATCCCAAGGATTTGCTTGGCAGCTCTCAAATCCTTCATGGCAAATTGTTTTGACAGCTATTTTTTCAGCTTATTGATCTCTTCGATGCACGGCTCGGTAACAAGCAAATCATCTACGTACAACAGCAGAATGATATATGAGTTGTCAAAACACTTGATATAACAGCAATGATATGCCTCCAGCCTAGTAAATTCGGTACTCTGCATGAAGTTATCGAACTTCTTATACCACTGTCTTGGGGCTTGTTTTAGACTATACAAGCTTTTCTTCAATTTGCAGACCATGTCTTCCTTGTCTTTCACTGCAAATTCCTCAGGCTGGCGCATGTATATGTCTTCTTCCAATTCACCATGAAAGAACGCAATCTTGACATCTAACTGCTCCATAAATAGATCATCTGCAGCTACAATTCCCAACACTATTCTAATCGTTGTCAACTTCACAACCGGAGAGAAGATTTCAGTGAAGTCAACTCCTTTCTTCTGCTAAAATCTCTTGACAACTAATCTTGCCTTGTAGCGTCTACTGCCGTCATGTTCTTTCCACACTCTGTATACCCACTTGTTGTGCAAAGCCTTCTTTTCAACTGGCAATCTAGTCAGCTCCCATATCTGGTTCGTCAATAGGGAATCCATCTCATCTTTCATTACTGACTCCTACTTCATCGAACTCTTGGTTTGTAAGGCTTTTGCATAACTCTCTGGCTCACCACTGTCAGTAGAATGTAGAATAAGGATAGTAAAAATCGGTGTAGCAGTCTGATGCTCCTGGAAGACCTCCTGACTACTGCCACTGGTGTACAATGTTTCACTTGTGAGTTCACGTTCATCTTGTCTTCCCCATCCCCATTCTATTTGGCTCCCTCTAAAATGTCATATAAGTGAATGAACTCGAATTTCTTCATTTTGGGTAATATACTGTCTGTCTCAACCTTTGACTTATCCTTGTACAGCGCATGTTCATTAAACACCACATTCCTGCTTATATGATCTTTCGGTTCTTGTCATCCCAAAATTGATAGTCAAACTCGTCATCACCATAGCCAATAAAATAACAAACTTTAGACTTTGATTGCGATTTACTTCTAGCATCAGAATCAACGTGAACATATGACGTGCAACCAAAACCTTTCAGAAAAGATAAGTTTACCTCCTTTCTGCTCCAAATCTCCTCTGGAATTCTGAATTCCAACGGTACTGACGGTCTCCGATTCAGAAGGTAAGCTGCTGTGTTCACTGCATCAACCCAAAAATAGTCTGGTAGCCCAGAATGCAGTCTCATGCTTCTAGCTCTCTCATTCAGTATCCAGTTCATTCGCTCAGCCATGCCATTCTGTTGTGGAGTTCCTGGAATGGTCTTCTCCCACCTGATTCCACTAGCTGCGCAGAAATCTCTGAATCTCTCGTTTGTGTATTCACCTCTATTGTCTGACCTTAGACACTTCAGCTTCAATTCGGTCTTAGTCTCAACTAGAGCCTTCCACTTCTTAAAAGTTTCAAACACATCAGACTTGTGCTTCAGAAAGTAGACCCATACCTTCCTACTGGACTCATCAATGAATGTCACGTAATACCGCGAGTCTCCAAGAGATGTAATTGGGGAAGGACCCCATAAATCTGTGTGAACCAACTCTAGCCTCTCTGGGTTTGGTGTCCTGCCGCCTTTTAGAAAGCTGACCTTCCGTTGCTTGTCGAAGATGCAACCCTTACACAGATCAAATTTCACAAACTTCAAACCCGGTAACTTGCCCTTTGACTGCAGAATTTTCAACACTTTCTCGCTCATGTGCCACAACCTCTAATGCCATAAGCTCGTGTCTAAACCGATATCTGTTAATGTCATTGTATCCCTTGTACTAGAAGTCATGTACAGGGTACCTATCTTCGTTCGTCAAGCCACTATCATAGCTCATTTGGTGACTTTTCACGTGTCGCCAACAAAGGTCACTGAATGACCTTCAGTATCTAATTGTCCAACTGAAATTAAATTTTTCATCAGTTTACGTACATGCTGTGCCTTCTGTATCTTCCACACTGACCCATTCAACACTCTAATTCTGACGTCGCCTATACTCACGATGTCTAAAGGCTCCCCGTCTGTTAGATATACCTTGCTAAAGTCACCGATAATATAATTGTCCATAATCTCCCGGTGTGCCATCGTGTGAAAGGATGCTCATGAATCCAACACCCTAGAATCAATAGGGCTATCAACCGATGGGAGCAAGGCATCCTAGACATTCTCTGTCACAACATTGGCTGACTCACCATTAGCCTTCTTCTTCTGCTCCCTACAGTTCTTCTTGATATAGCCGATCTTTTCACAACCTCATCATTCATTCTGCCGTCCCGACCAGGACTTGCTTATGCCTCTTCTGGATTTAGACTTGCTCCTGTTACGATTCTTGTCATTACCTCTATCCCGTGCTTCAACATTTAATGTCGTACCAGTATTGGACCCCGAATTAGATACCTCACCCAAATCCCTCATGCGAACCTCCTCGCTCAACATCAAATCCTTGACATCATCGTACTTTAGTTTGTTTTTGCTGACAAAATTACTCACTGCCGTTCTCATAGCCTCCTAACTATTTGGTAATGAGGCTAACACAAGCAAGGCCCTAACTTCATCATCAAAACTTATATCCACTAAAGATAGTTGATTCGTGATGATATTGAATTCGTTTAAGTGTTGCGCAATGGGTGTACCCCCAGCTATCTTTAGGTTAAAGAGTTTTTTTATGAGGTGCACCTTATTGTTTGCTGACTGGGCTTCATACATACTTGACAGTACCGCCATCATATCTACCGTAGTCTTCTCCTTGATTACGTTGTGCGCCACCGACTGGGACAACGTTAATCTGATGACTCCCAGCACCTGTCTGTTAAGTAACGCCCAATTCTCATCCTTCATGCGCTCTTGTTTGGATCCCAAGAGCAAAAAGTGTAGCTTTTTCCCATACAGATTGTTTTCTATCTGCATCCTCTAATAATCGAAGTCCGTACCATCGTACTTTTTGATTCCTGTTGATCTGCCTTCTTTTGCCATGTGTGTTCGTCAACCTCCTAACCCGGAGCTCTGATACCAATTGTTTGGGATTAGAACGCGATCACTAATCCTACCCAAGATCAATCACAAACACACAAACACGGAATACTAAACGAAGAAGAGAGACAGAGACAATCAAAGCACAAACACAAGATTTACGTGATTCGACAATCTGTGCCTACGTCCATGGGAACACACACTTTCACTATTGATTGAAGGTTACAAGAGAGAGAAGTTCTTGGGAGAAAAAATACAGAATAACACAAAAGAACAAAAAATCAAAACTTGACGGCTGTTGTAATCCTAGCAGCTTATAAAGGCATCCCTGCATAGACCGATTGATCGGATCGATCTCATAGAAGAATCAATCGGTCTAAAGACGAATCGATCGGTCTATCAAGCGGTCTTGCACTACTCTCGATTTCTCACCTGCAAACACTACCGATCGATCGGTGTTCGATTAGTCTATAATGAAAAATGGTTTTTCTTCACATTTGGCTCAACAGTAAGGTAGTTTTAAAGACTCCTTTTGAACTATGGATAAGAAGGAAATCGAGTTTAAGACATGTACATGTTTGTGGTTGTCTATCGTAGACCAGAATTTATAATCCATATGAAAAGAAATTAAATTTTAGAACAATCAGTGGTTACTTTATTGGTTACCCTAAAAAATCCAAAGGGTACAGGTTTTACCGTCCAAGTCATAGTACGAGAATTGTAAAAATCGATAATGCTAGATTTATTGAAAATGATAAAATCAGTAGGAGTGAAATATCACGAAATGTGGTTATCCAAGAAGTTAGGGTACAAGTCCCATTATCTATAACTTCAAAAGAAGTTGTTATTCCTACTGTGTTGTTGAACAACATTATGACATAGAACAACAAATAAATGAACAACCATTCCATAATAAGATTGTCACCAATGAACAAGTGGTAGAAGAACTATAAGAAATAACATTAAGAATATCTCAAAGAGAAAGGAGATAAGCTATGATGACTATGTGGTATATCTACAAGAATCTGATTATGATATTAAGACAAGAAAGGATCCGGTTTCATTTTTGGAAGCCATGAAAAGTGTTGATTATGCTAAATGGATTGATGCCATGAATGATGACTTGAAATCAATGGACAAGAATGAAGTCTGGGATCTCGTTGAATTTCCCGAAGGATACAAGAAATTTGGTTGTAAATGGGTCTTTAAGACCAAACGCGACTCTAAGGGCAATATTGAACGACATAATGCTAGACTTGTGGCCAAATGTTCTACTCATAAAGGAGGCATTGATTATAAAGAAACCTTCTTGCCTATATCCAAGAAGGACTCACTTAGAATCATTATGGCATTAGTAGGTCATTATGATTTAAAGTTACATCAAATGGATGTAAAAACTATTTTTTTAAATGGGAGTTTAGATGAAGATGCCTGGTTTTTACATTAAGGGGAAGAAACATTTGGCTTGCAAACTTAAGAAGTCAATATATGGACTTAAACAAGTTTTTCGACAATGAGATCTTAAGTTTAATAATACTATTAATTCCTTTGGATTTAAAAAAACACAATTTATTGGTGTATATATCTAAAGGTTAGTGGGAGCAAATTTATATTTTTGATTCTATATGTTGACGATATATTACTTGTCAGTAGTGATTTTGGTTTATTGCACGAAACTAAGAAATTTCTCTTAAAGAACTTTGAAATGAAATATCTGAGTGAGGCAATTTACATAATAGGAATAGAAATATTTCAGAATAGTTCATGTGGATTGTTAAGTTTGTCTCAGAAAACATATATTGAAAGAGTTCTAGCGAGATTTGATATGGAAAAGTGTTCTTGTACTGATGCCCCTATTCAAAAAGAGGATAAGTTCAGCTTAATGCGATGCCCACATAATGATTTAGAACGTTAAAAAATGGAAATGATTCTTTATGCATCTGTACTAGGAAGCTTAATGTATGCACGTACTTGTACAAAACCAGATATTAGTTTTGCAGTTGGCATACTAAGCCAATACTAAAGCAATCTTGGAATAGATCATTGAAAAGCTACAAAGAAAGTGATGAGGTATTTGCAAGGAACGAAAAGATTACATGCTCATATTTAAGAGGTCTAATAATCTTGAAGTGATTGGCTATTCAAATTTAGATTTTGCTGGATGTGTCGATAGTAGAAAGTCTACTTTTGGTTATTTGTTCCTATTAGCTGGTGGAGCAATATTTTGGAAAAGTACAAAACAAACTAGCACAGCATTATCTATTATGGAAGCTGAATTTATTGCATGCTTTGAGGCCACAGTTCATGAATTATGGTTGTGGAACTTCATCTCAAGACTTGAGGTCGTTGACTCTAGTGCCAATCCATTAATAATTTATTATGATAATTCTGCAGTTGCATTTTTCTCTAAGAATGATAAGTATTCTAATGGTGCTAGACATATGAAATTGAAATACTTTGTTATTAAGGTAGAAATTCGGAAACAGACAGTGTCATTAGAACAAATAAGCACACAGCTTATGGTTGTAGATCCTTTGACGAAGGGTTTACCACCAAAGACGTTTAAGGAACATGCCAATAGAATGGGTCTTGAGCGAAGCCTACAATAGTTGTTTAGTTATATTTGTATGGACTGCATTATACATTTTGTTTTATTTGACACTTTGAGATCTCATTAATTGTGTTTTTGATACTTCCTATTTTAATTGTGTATATACATGTATAAGAATGAATTAATAAATGATAAACAGGAATAGTCCCAGGCAAAGGAACATTATATTGGACCTTTTGAATAAACTTATCATTTATAGATCATATTAAATGGGTTGCTAGTGTTGTGGTACATGAAAAAGTTTATATCGCTTATGATGTAAGATCGCCATGACTCACATTAGTGACTTGTTTAATTATGATATTATGATGGTCTAATTTGAATAAGGATATATGTGATTTATTGCGCGCCTAATGTTAATCTTATTAAACTACTTAAGTTATTATAGTACATATACTATATGTTTAATAAGATAATTATCAATCTATTATATTTATCCTTATTTAATTAGATAACTGAGAAGTTGTTTCTAAGTAAAATAGTAAAACTCCTACTCTAATGGGTTAGTAGAAATCTAATGAGGTTAGAAAATTAGTCATCTCTCCACGTATAAAAGTATGTTCAGGGATCCTATTAACATACTAAATATTTTATAGACATAAAAAAGGGTAAGAGAGAGAAAGTATTATTTCATCAACATCTTAAGTCTAATGTTTGTGAAGCCAACAACAATAATAAATTCAGGTATGTTAATTATTTTTGTATTATGTTTTTTGTGTTTGTGAAAATTATGATTGTTCTAGATCTTGGCAAAATATTGTTTCATAAAGAAATTAATTTACATTGCCTATATAGTACTGTAGGAGTACCAAATATTTTTGCCTTTGATTAGTATTGTGGTAAGAGTCTTGATTGTCACGGTGAAGGTGAGGTTAGAGCAAGTTCTCACTGTATAAATAATGTGAATTTTTAAATACACAAATTTTTTATGAGTCTTATCTATGTTTGATATACTTGTATATGATGTGTAAATATGTGTACTAATGAATGCACTTAACAAAAATGTGCAAAAAAGCCCATAGCACACAAATGACTTACAAAGACAAAGATACACGTGTTCTGTAATTCCACATGCACCACAATTCAATATATGAAGAAGGAATTAAAAAATATTTAATTCTTTCAAGCAATTTGTATATTCTCTCTACTTGCATAAAAATTATCTGAGAATATATTTATATTTATATTTATATTTATATTTATAGGAGAAAAAAATAGACATGAGCTAATCTTACTTGTGATAATTGAGTTCAATACTAAATATACTTGTGCAAATTCACAATTTTCAAAAACTCTACAACAATTCAAATTGTTGTGGCAAATATTTAGCTACATAAAAGACTAAATGTCTATCTCACTTCAAATAGGATTCGAGTTAAATTCTTAACAATCTCCATCTTGATAAGAAACCATCCTTCAAATAAATCAACATATCAATAGCACCACCAAATACACTTAAGGTGGTCAAAATTTTGAATCGACTAAATTAGCAGGTAAACTCTACAACCAAATGCGTGTTATGGCACCAAATTCACTTGGGGTGATCAAAACCTCAAATTGAATAGATTGATAGATTGATGCTACCACCAAATGCATCTTAAAAGACTAAATGCACTCAAAGGTACCAAATTCTAAATTTTAATAAAATACAAACAATACATGGGTTATGCCTAGATCAAATGTGAGTCGAGTGTAGCGGCTTCTAATCAAATTATCAAATTTTATCGAGTTTTGTATTAAAACTTAACCAACATAGCACATCTTGTCATACTGTCAGCATATTCTCCACCAACAAGTGCAATTGGATAATTTGACACAAAGTTCATTCAAGGACAAATTCCACCTAAAAATAAAACTCCTCATGATAAACAAAATAGATCCCTTCTCATAAACAAAACTAACTATACCTGCAGCAAAACCCTTAAGCCCCTGGTTTTTTTGGGATATGTGGGGCTTAATAAGCATCAGAGCACAAAATTCTAGGACTTGGCGCTAGCAGAGCGCTTGTTGGGCACTCGAGCGCCGGCAGTATAGAATGAGGCGCTCAAGCGTCGGCAGTCTAGATTGAAGCGCCTGACTGCCCTGAAGTTTCTAGTACGTGGCACTCGCAAAGCACTCGTCTAGCTTGCCGCCCCAATACAATCTACACCTAGGATTTCTTATATCGTTAAGTGTTGTATTGAACATATAGGTTACCAGAAATATCATAGAAGCACGAAAATAGCCTAGAAACTATTGTACTTTGTATCTTTGCCCCACATAGTAAGAACTTGCATCATTCGTGGATGTAGGCATTCTTGCCAAATTACGTACATCTTGTGTTTCTCGTGTATGAATGATTCTCATACTTAATCTTCGTCTTGATCGCGGTCATTTAGCACAAATTCTTTCCAGGGGTTTATTCATAACCCCAGCAACTTCTTGAAATGATCCAAATAAATGATCATTCAAATATAAATGAAGGATACAAATAATCAATTATAACCCAACAAACAAAGCCCTCGCAAATAACCTCATAAAACAAACTCCTCTCAACAAAGGCTTTCTCAAAGATTTACAAAATTCAAACAAAAACAAAGCTTACAGGCTCCACTCTTTCAGAAGTAACATCACAAAAAATCACTGTTCTTGGTCAATAATAAATGCTCCGAGGGATCCCACACCAAGAATCGAAACCTAAATTGAAACAAGTACTATATTACTCCAAATAACTAATACTTAATTTTCAAAAGGGAACTGAGTAAAATATGTTGGGCTAGAGTGTCTTGTATTTTACATGACTCATTTATTATATTCTGGTTTATATGTAATTAGGTTGGACTGGGATTAAGAGTCTACTAAGAATCTAATTTATATATGGTTTATAATTATACGGGTTTATAGGCTTTTATGATTTTATAGTATGCTTATAAATAGTATATCTAATAGAGCTCTAGGATTAGAAAAAAAAAAAGAGTAAGAATAATTTGAAAGGCTAATTGATACAAAGTAAGAAGTGGTTATAATTTGATAGGTTAATTGGTAGAGAGTAATGAGTAGTTATAATTTGAGAGGCTAGTTGGTAGATAGTAGAGAGATGTTATACTCTTTCACTTACGAAGAAGTAAAAAATTTGTTCTCTTGTTTCTGAACGTAGGCCGATGTAGACGAAATTACGTAAGTCCTTCGTGTTGATTTTTTTTTTGTGCATGAAAATGGACATTATGGTTGGATCTGGAATGACCAAAAACAATGGGAAATAGGGGTGTAAAAATGGCCCGAGACTCGACGAGGGCCCAAAGCCCGCCACTGTAGAAGCCCGACCCGGCCAGGCCTTCACTGTTTATGGACCGGGCTTGGGCCACCTGTTAAAGCCCACCGAGCTGGGCCGGCCCGACCCGAGTTCAGCCTGCCCAAAAAAGGCCCGAGGCCCGCCCGTCGTTAGGCCGCCACAAGCCCGGGTCTAGGATAGCCGTTGGGCCCGGCCCGGCCCTCCCGACCCGTCCCCCCTCCAACGGTTAGTTTTCTCGATCAATAGCTGGAATTAGTTTTTTTTTTAAATAGATAGCTTGGATTATTTGAACGTTGGGCCCGGCCCGGCCCGGTCCAGACCCGGCCAACGGATAGTTGTTTTTTTTGTTTTTTTTTTAAATAATTTTTTCCCTATAAATAAAGAGCCTCCCTTTCATAATTTTCTCATCCAAACAACTCTCTTCTCTCTACTCTCCTCTCTAATTTTTCTCTCTAATTACTCAGTGATATTCGGATTCGGTAATATTCGGGTTCGGTGCAATTGTTAGCGAATCAAGGAGTAAAGATCAAGAATCGAGATTAATATCAAAACACAAATCGATCGATATCAAGATAAAAGATCGGAGTTCCTTAATTCGGTTTGCTTTATTTTTTACAATTTAATTTAATTTTTTGTAATTTTATTCAATTTTTTTAAATTCTAGTCTCTATTCTCTAAAAAATTAATTTTTTTTTTGCAATTTAAATTCAAGTCTCTAAAAAAATTAATTTATTTGTTGCAATAATTAATTAAATTTTGAATACATTTTTTAAAAATTCTAATTAATGTTTTAAAAAAATTAAATTCTATTTCATTTTCAATTTTTTTAAATTCTAGTCTCTATTATCTAAAAAATTATTATTTTTTTGCAATTTAAATTCTAGTCTCTAAAAAAATTAATTTATTTGTTGCAATAATTAATTAAGTTTTGAATACATTTTTTTAAAATTCTAATTAATTTTTAAAAAAAATTAAATTCTAATTCATTTTCAATTTTTTAAAATTCTAGTCTCTATTCTCTAAAAAATTAATTTTTTTTTGTAATTTAAATTCTAGTCTCTAAAAAATTAATTTATTTGTTGCAATATTTAATTAAAATCTGAATGCATTTTTTAAAAATTCTAATTAATTTTTAAAAAAAATTAAATTCTATTTCATTTTTAATTTTTTTTAAATTCTAGTCTCTATTCTCTAAAAAATTATTTTTGTTTTTGCAATTTAAATTCTAGTCCCTAATTTATTTATTTGTTACAATTTAAATTGTACAGTCTAATATATTCTCTAATTTATTTGTTACAATTTAAATTTCAGTCTCTAATTTATTTTCTAATTTATTTATTTATTTGTTGCAATTTAAATTGTAGTGTCTAATTTATTCTCTAATTTATTTGTTGCAATTTAAATTCTAATATCTAATTTATTCTCTAATTTATTTATTTATTTGTTGCAATTTAATTTTTAGTCTCTAATTTATTTGTTATAATTAAAAATTTAGTCTCTAAAAAAATTAATTTATTTGTTAATTTAAAATTTAATAATTTTTTTAAAAAAATCGATGGATCCAAATATTTTTTCCGTTAATAAAGAATAAAATATTTTTATATTTCCACCTATTGGTTCTATTCCTACTCCCCATACTCCTATTCCACCCACTGCTTCATCTGCATCTGTAGGTTCATTTAGTAAAAAAGTTTCAAATGCGTGAGAATATTTTTAAAAAAAATTTGAAAAAAAAATAATGATGGCACCGTTACTGTTAAAGTAAAATGTAAAATTTGTAATAAATTACTTTCAAGTAACACATCGAGTGGTACTAACCACTTACGTAGACATGCTAAAATTTACCGTAAAAATTCATCTCTTACTATCACTTCACAAATGCAAATAGGTAGGGATGCAACTAGTAATATTATAAATTTTTCGTGAGAACAAACTCGCGTACAAAATGATGTTGTTGATTATATAATAAAATAAGAACAACCATTTTCAATGAGTGAACAGCCGGCATTTGAATAAATGATACAAACTAGATTTGTTCCGCAATTTTAACGTTTTTCTAAAAATACTACAAGAAATAGAGTTTTAAGTAGATTTGATGAAATTAAAATCAAGTTAATGGATTTATTTACAAATTTAAAAGGAAAAAAAATAGTTTAATTTCTGATTTATGGACTGCTAGAAATAAACAATAATTTTAATGTATTACAGCATATTTTATAGATAATGATTGAAATTTATGTAAAATAATTTTTTCATTTAAAACTATAAAATTTTCCTATACTGGTCAATCTTTAGATTTTGTTATTAGGTAAGAACTAGGTACGTGGGGTATTGTAAATAAAATATTTTCTATTACTTTAAATAATATTTCTTATAATAATAATGTGTTAATTATTTAAAACGTCATTTACAGTTTTCATTATCTGGTTATTTATTTCATATTCGTTGTTCTGCACATATTTTAAATTTAATTGTGAAAGAAGGAATTAAATATTATAATGAGTCTCTTGAAAGAATTAAATTAGCAGTAAGATGTATAAATAGTAGTGTTAGAAGGGTTGATTTGTATAGAAAAATATGCAAACAAGAAAATATGAAATATAGAATATTACAACATGATGATGACACTAGATGGAACTCGACATATCAAATATTAGCACTCGCAATAAAACAAAGAAAATCAATTGATTTATATTATGAAATAAATACATATATTAATTTTGAACCACTAAAATCTAGTGATTGGGATAATTTAAATGTATATACAAAATTTTATAAAATTTTTGATCATGCAAAAAAATTATTTTATTTTATTTACACTCCTACTACTTCATCAGTTTTATTGCAATTAAAACAAATTAACGCAGTATTTGATCAAATTTTATTCAATCTAAATTGTTATCAAATAATATTTAGTATGAAAGATAAATTTGATAAATATTATAATGAAATAATACATATTTTTTGAATAACCTGCATACTAGATCCTATGAGTAAAAATATTAGTTTACAATATTTTTTAAAAAATATTTATGGTAATATAAACCAACATGAAGCAATAAATGAAACACTTAAATATTTATATGATGAATATAAAATTCAAATAATACCACAATCAACACAACCCCATAGGTCAAGTATTTTATCTCGAAGTCGTAACGATGATTGATCTATCATAAAAAATAGACGACTTTCTAAGGCTCATAGGAGTTCTATCACAAAACTCCAACGTTATTTTGATACTGTAGAAATATAGATGAAGTTAGTTTTGATATTTTAGACTATTAGAAACAACACGAGTTGTCGTGGCCAGTATTCGCCGCGATAACTCGCGATATATTTGCCATTCCTGTCTTTACAGTTGTTTCGGAGTTAGTTTTCAGTGCAAGTGGATGGGTGCTGGGCGACTGCAGATCAAAGCCTACTCCGAAGATGGTTCAAGTATTGATGGTTAGACAAGACACACTTTACGCATCGAAGAGGTGTCAAGAAATGGACTACAAGGAAAGAATCGAATTAGACAAAGAAGATATCACATCTGGAATGCCTAAAGAATTATCATGTTCAAACTAATTTTTTAGATTATTTGTTGTATACGTAAATTTTCTTACTTTATATTTGTAATTTTATATTTTAATTTGTTATGTATTTTACGTAAAGAATAATGCGAATAATTATTAGACTTCTTTGTGCCAACCTAGTTGAGATGTACTTGACCTATAGTATATAATTTTTCTATTTTTTTAATATGTACAATATACTTACAATGTGTAAAATTGTTCACATTTAATTTTTGATTAATAAAATTTATATCGTATTTTATTATTTCAATTGTTCAACTTTACTTTATTTAATTGAACACTTATAGTACACTTCTAATAATACACTTATAGTCTTATATAATATATTAAACTTATATAATATAATAAATTTGAATACAAAAAAAATTTATAACTTATAAATTTATATAATATAATAAACTTATATGACATACTAAATTTGAATACAAAAAAAAACCTTATAAGTTTATATAATATAATACACTTATAATAATACACTTATATAATATAATAAACTTATATAATATAATAAATTTGAATATAAAAAAAACTTATAACTTATAAGTTATATAATATATGAATATAATAAAATTATAACAATAAACTTATATAAGTTTATAGAATATAATAAAATTATATAAGTCTATATAATAAATTTTTAAAAAAATTCAAAAAAACGGGCTGGTCCGGTCAGGCCCGCCCAGAGGCCCGGGCCCGTAGCCCAAGCCCAAGCCCTTTAGTCATAGGGCCTGGGCCAAACTTCTAGCAAAAAAGCCCGGCCCGGTCCAAAAATTCGGCGGGAGCCCGCCGGGTCGGGCCCAAATTACACCCTTACTAATTGTCCAATCATCTCAATTTCAACCTTAAAGTGAGTTCCTGTAAGTATGTTTTTTTTTTCTAAATAATCTTTATTAGAATCTGAATTCTTTATGTGTGAAGATTTTAATATTTAACTTTTATGTGTGTTAAATACTAAATATATATCTTGATAATTGATATCCACATTTGTAACTTGTAAAACATATTGAATGTATAAATATTATTTTAATTGATAATTGGAATTTTTCACAAATTGGTTGAGCTTATGTTAATGATAAATTTTTTTGTGAGATTTTGAGATTTTTTGAGTAGCAGATTATCTATATTTTTTATATTTCTAGAAAAACTATTATGACAAGTTTAAAACTTTCATGGAACATGGGGGGGATTTCTGATATTGATGGGAGAGATTTGTTTTTAGAATTAAAAGTGTTAAAGATTTTTTTATCAAAAGAAACCAAAAAAGTCACTTGATGTGATCAACTATTTGAAAGAAATGAATGATTATTTTTCGAAAACATGGATTGCTTTTAGAATTTTTTTGACTATACCGGTTATAGTTTGTCTCTAGAGAAATAAAAATTTCAAAATTAAAGTTGATAAAAACTTATTTTCGATCAACCATGTCACAAAAAAGATTGAATAGACTAACCATATTATCTATTGAGAATGATACGGTGAAAGAGTCTATATTACATAAATTTAATTAGTACTTTTGCAACAAAAAATACAGGAATGGTTTGTACTAATTTTTATGGTTTTATCTTTTTAGTTATTGTTAATTTTTGAGTTGATTTTATTTTTTAATTTTTTAATTTTTTTAAAAAATTAAGAAACTCTATTTTAGAAGTTCGATTTAGGCCCCTTAAAATTCAGAACCAACCCTGACTGGATCCTTCTTCGCACTGCCCATGACGGGAGTGGCACAAAAACAAAGGGAAGAGGAGAGGGAAGGCTAACAATGGTGAAATGGAGAGGTGCTAAGGTGGAGTGTAGGAGACAGTGAGGGCGGCGACAAAAGGAATTGGAGTTGCGACGAAAAGGGTGGAGGTTGGGAAAAGGTGTGGTGGCAACAAATAGGGTGGTATTGAGGGCGGTGATGGTAGACGAAAGGAATTGGAGTTGCGACGAAAAGGGGGAAGGTTGGGAAAATGTGTGGTGGCAACAAATAGGGCGGTAGAAGGCAGTGGCGGTTGGGTGTTGGAGCTATCAAATTTGAGGAATGAAAAAATGGGAGTAGAGAGAAACAAAGGTTTAAGGGTTAGTCCATAATAGTAATAAGTAATTATACTTGAAGGTATGTTCTTAATAAGAAAAAAAAATGATTTCTAATATGTGTGCAAAGTAGGAATGACAATGAGGATAGGATGAGAACGACTTTGTAATTTCTTGTTCCTACTCCTTATTTCAACAAGGTGGGAAAGAATAAAAGTTGGGTAAAAGGGCAAATCCAATTTGGTTAGGCTCGTCACTGGCCCATTAGTAATAAGTAATTATACTTGAAGGTATGTTCTTAATAAGAAAAAAAATGATTTCTAATGTGTGTGCAAAGTAGGAATGACAATGAGAATATGGTGAAAACGACTTTGTAATTTCTTGTTCCTGCTCCTTATTTCAACAAGGTGGGAAAGACGAAAAGTTGGGTGAAAGGGGCAGATCCAATTTGGTTAGGCTCGTCACTGGCCCATTAGTATTAGTACTGGAGCCCAAATAGGATGGTCCATCATGGACAATGGCCATGCGCATGGTGGAATGGCCATTAAGGTTGAGATCGATTACATTTGATGGAGCGGATTGAGGAGCCGAGCTCCAAGTTAAAATGGGTGAAATCATGACTCTAACAATCACATTAAATGCGACATAACTAGAGTCGTACAACATTAAAAGCGACATGGCTTGAGTTATATAACATTTAATGCGATTAGACCGAAAGATATCTACAATCAAGTGCACGATTAGATGAGGTCGAACAGACTCATAGTGGTCGGGGTGAGAGCATTTGTGACGATTTGACCGGGCTTCTCAAGTCATCTGGCACCACCGTTTGCAGATCAGGCATGGCAACGCCGTTATGCAAGGTGGCGTGTAGGAAGAATTGGTAATCATGAGGTCTTAAAAACAAGCACACGGATCTCCCCTATAAAAAGGGAGTAAAAAAGATTGCAAGGTATGCGTAAACTATTTTAACTAGCCAAAATTCTGTCCAATTCTCTCTTAATCAGTTCTTTTACTTAAAAACAATTATAACTTCATCATTGGAGTGGCTTCTGGTGAGTTGTCGTCGGCCAGTTCACGTTTGCTCACTCTTGCAGCTCTCATTCCATTTGCGTGTTCATTCGAGTTGGATCTAACCCAGCAAACAAATTGAATTTACGGGTCACTCATGTACAGTGGTTAATGAGTTTTGAGGAAGACATTAGATTCGATGGACCACTTTATTAAAAATCTCGTTTTTTTCGATTTTTGATACATTTACTTTCTTCCTATTTCAATCGCTACACTATGAGTTCAAAGTACACTACAACTAGGAGTGCGAAGATTGGATTAGCGTAGACTTCCTCCCTATCTCTATTTTTACAAACTTTAGTGCAATAACTCATTTCAAGAATCTTGATCCTTTCGATACGCGTATAGATATATTTATATATACGCGTAGGTTTCCATTGTATTTCACCACTTGTTCTCACATTCATTGCACAAAGTTCTTCCCTCAATCATCCCATGTCCATCTAACTTTTTCAAAGAAAGAAAATGATGATGAAGGGGAAGTCAAGAATTTAAAATCTTGTTAATCTTATGGAAAATTACAATTTCTCTCGATTTCATTGCACGGTAGAGAAATCGAAAAGCTATCTTCTCAAGATGAGCAGCAAAAAATGAGCAGCAAAAAAAAATGCAGATCGTAGAACGCATGATTCAAGATTTCCTTGATTGAGAAGGCACCTGATCACAAAGACAACTACAAATTCACTCAAAAAGCATAAACGTCTTGCACTACTGCCCACCACATCAATGTTCGAAAGATTAGAAAGAGATAAAATCCTGCCCTCCAAGTCCAAGAAGATTTATGTTACAAGTCTAGAAGATCAAATGTTTAAGGCGGATAAGGCAGTGGCGGGTAAGAAGCAGAAATGCGTACTTAGAATCAAATTTGGGACAAAAAGGCCACATGGTGAAACTGAATATGACAAGGAAGAATAAAACGTCAATAAGATGATGGTTGTAGCTTTACCTCTATCACTACCAGAGCAGCTACCAGAATTGTCTGCAAGATTCAAGGGATACATTCAAAAACTTAATAGTAATGAGGTGGTTTTGGTGATTCAGAAGCCACACTTCATCACACATGCCTCAACGAGAGGCATGGGCATTTATCTTTGCCGCTTAGTCAAATATAAAACGAGTTTCTCAGTTGCACACAAGGAATTTCTTAGCATGCGAATAGAACAAAAAGGTGTGCCAAACATAAAAGCGCAAATAATTGAACCTTTAGAAAATCAGTATAGCCAACAAACCATGTACTTGAAGAAGTAGGACATGGCTAAAAATTTGGGCAGCGTTAACACATTGTACAATGGATGCAGGGTGGAACGTGGTCACCAAGAACAAGAACAATGGTCTAAGTGAAGGCAACATAGTGCAACTGTGGTCATTTCAAGTGGGATCAGACCTATGATTTGCTTTGTTAAAGTCTGGCAGTGAAAGATGCAATGAGGGCCGTGGGAGAGATGTGGTAGCCTTTAATCAAATTAGATTTCTTTGTTCTTCTGTAACTATTATGTGTAAACTATTTTGAATAGCCAAAACTCTGCCCAATTCTCTCCTTATGAGTTTCTTTTACTTGAAAATAGTTCTAACTTCATTATCAAAGTGGCTTCCGGCGAGTTACCGTCAGCCACTTCCCGTTTGCTCACTCTTGCAGCTCTCATTTCATTGGTGGGTTCGTTTGAGCTGGATCTAACCCATTAAACAAATTAAATTTATGGGTCACCTATGTACAGTGGTTAATGAGTTTTTAGGAAAATATTAGTTTCGATGGACCACTTTATTAAAAATCTCATTTTTTTTGATTTGCGATATATTTACTTTCTCTCTATTTCAATCGCTATATTATGATTTCAAAGTACACTACAACTAGGAGTGCATAGATTGGATTAGCATAGACTTCCTCCCAATCTCCATTTTACAAACCTCAGCGCAAGAACTCACTTCAGGAATCCCGATCCTTTCGATATGCGTATAGATATGTTAATATATACACATAAGTTTATATTATAATTCACCACTTGTTCTCACATTCACAGCACAATGTTCTTCCCTCAACATCCCCTGTTCATCTAACTTTTTCAAAGAAAAAAGAATGACGATGAAGGGGAAGTCAAATATTTAAAATCTTTTTAATATTTTAGAAGATTACGATTTCTCTAGATTCGATTGCATGGTAGAGAAATTGAAAAACTATCTTCTCAAGATGGACAACAAGAAGAAAATAGAGATCGTAGAACGCACGATCAAGATTCCTTTGATCGAGAAGGCACCTGATCACAAAGACAGAGCTGCAAATTCACTCAAAAAGCATAAACGTCCTGCACTACTGCCTGACATATCAATGTCCGAAAGATCAGAAGGAGGGAAAAGCCAGCCCTCCAAGTCCAAGAAGGCTTCTGTTAGAAATTCAAAAGATCAAATGTTTAACGTGGAAGAGGCAATGGCGGGAAAGAAACAAAAGCGCGTACATAGAATCAAGCTTGGGGCGAAAAGGCCACACGGTGAAACGGAATATGGCAAGGAAGAAGAAAACGCCAATAAAATGATGGTTGTAGCTTTACCTTTGTCACTATCAGAGCAGTCACCATAATTGCCTGCAAAATTCAATGGATACATCTAAGACCTTAATAGTAATAAGGTGGTTTTGATAATTCAGAAATCACTTCAGCACACAGACCTCGATGAGAGACATGGGCATTTGTCTTTGTCGCTTAGTCAAATATAAAACGAATTTCTCAAATGCATAGAGAATGAATTCCTTAGTGCTCAAACAAAACAAAAGTGTGTGCCAAGGATAAAAGCACAAATAGTTTAACCATCAAAAAATTAGTATAACGAATAAATCGTGTACCTAAGGAAGTGGGACATAGCTAAAAAATCGAAAAGCGTTAGCACAATGGACAATTTGGGCGTGGGGTGGAATGTGGTCGCCAAGAACAAGAACAATGGTTTGAGTGAAGGCAACATAGTGTAGCTATGGTAATTCCGAGTGAGCTCAGACATATGGTTTGCTCTCGTTAAAGTCGGCAATGAATGATGCAATAAGGGCTGTGGGAGGAAAATGGTGGGTTTTAATCAAATTAGATTTCTTCGTTCTTTTGTAACTATTATGTGTAAACTATTTTGATTAACCAAAACTCTGCCTAATTTTCTCCTTACGAGTTTCTTCTATTTAAAAATAGTTCTAACTTCATTTTCAGAATGACTTTCGGCGAGTTACCACAGCTCACTTTTGCAATTCTTTTTCTATTGACGGGTTCATTCGAGCTAGATCTAACCTATCAAACAAATCGAATTTATGGGTCATTCCCGTATATCGGGAATAATCAAATAAATTATAAAAGTAAAAACAATAATTGATGAAATATCACAATTAAGATGATGGAAAATAATAATAGAGGTGAAAATAATAAATAAATGTGATATTTTAATATTTTACTTTTATTATATTTTAAAATTATAAAATTTTTATGTATGCATTTATAAATACAGAGATTTTATTATAATTAAGCTTGTGTTTGGTTTAAATTTTTTTTTTGTAGATATTTTTAGTTTTTTGGTTTAAAAAAAATAGATATAAAAAAATGTGAAAAAAACAATTGATTACAGCAGAAGGCTAAATAAGTGGGCTTTTAAAGTGGTTTTTAAGCCTCAAAAAACTTAAAATAAACTAAGCCAAACATAAGCTAAGAACCAAACAAAATAAACGGGAGTGGAAAAAGTAAAAAAATTAGAGACAACACATGTTATATCGAATAAATCATTACATACTTATATATTTACATTACAAAATAGAGTGGTCTTATATGATACGAAATAATTTTGATATAATGGTTGAAATTATATCAAAATAGTTATTAACGGTTTGAATGCAATAAACTAATTTTCTCTCTCCATTTCAATTTGAGGACACATGGAAGGAAATAAAAAAATGAGAAATTTTTTCCTTATTAAGCATATAGAAAGTTGAAAAGAAATCAAAAAATTTATTCTGTCTCTATATGTCTATCTCGAGACATATGTATGTATTTTTTTTATTCAGCATATAGAAATATGAACAAAATTAGAAAACTAATTATTAAAATTAATTATTATTTTATTTTTTATTTTAAATTTAATATTTTTAATAATGAACTTTTTTATATTTAAAAATAATTAAATTTCTTGTTAAGTGTGTTTGACTAGAATAATTAATTTTAATCAAATCAAATTATATTAAGGGCCTATTTGGGCAAATTTGCTTATTGACTTATTAGCTTATTTTAGTTATAATTCATAGAATTTGGTTTATTGGTTTATTTTTACTTATTTTTATTTTTTCTAAATTTTTTTATATTTTAAATAAATTTTTTAATTTTTTTGACTCGTCTCGATAAGAGTAATTTAAAAAGTATAATAGTTTAATTAAATAATAATAAAAATTTACTAAAAACAAAAAATTAATTTAAATAAATAAATAAATAAATAAATAAGTCAATTTATCCATATAGGCTCAGAGTGAATATTGTGAGCATGCAATAAATTATACGGTGGAATATAATTGAAATTTAATGTTGTTTTTAATTATACTACGAATATAAAATGCGTATGCATTTAGAACTCCCAAAAAAGAACCATCAATCTCTATCCGTTTCTTTTTTCTCTCTCGTCTCGCGGCCTTTTTCTCATACTTTCCAACCATACACAAAAAGAAACTCCTCAAAAAAAGAAATAGTTGAAGAACACAGCCATGGCCGGTGGCTGCAGCATTAGGGCTCTCTGGATCCTCAACAACCAAGACGTTGTTGTCTTCTCCAGGTTACACCTCTACATATACGCCCATAGCTATATATATATATATATATATATATATATATATATATTGAGATGAAATCCTAGGGTTTTCGTACTTAGTTTTGTTGTGGTTAATCTGAAATCTCAGTGCTCGTTCGCCATTGTCTTTCGTAATCTTTTACTTTCCGTTTGTATTCGTCATTTTTCGTACAGATTCTTGTTCACGTGGAGACGTGGAAACAAACTGCATCTGATTTTTGATTTCCGATTTGTTGTGTTTATGCAATGAACGTGAACAGGAGGTTCCCAGTGGTTGAGGGGCGGTGGCGTGTAGCTTGCAAGAGCGAGAATGATAGCTCTAAGGATGATAATCTTAAATCCGCTGTGCTGCCATTGCTTCCAACTGATTCGGAGTTGGCGGCTGCCTTTGTTGACCGGAAAAAGAGGTCGTCTGTCACTTCAGATGCTTTTGCTTTGATCCTTCTTCTTCTTTATTTTTCTTCGTGTTGTGTGTGTGTGTGTGTGTGTGTGTGTGTGTGTGTTTTAATTAGTTTGGCAGTGAGAATACACTCAAAACACTTCATTACAATCCCATGTCATTATGTGAATACCGACTTTAGATGCGTACTAAATTGTACGGATCTATCTCGTTATCATTAATTGTGTTTGAATGATTGACTGTAAGCATGAAGGTGCTGATTTAGAGCAGTTTAATGACGAGTAGTCATAATTCAGCTGGAAAAAGTATACTGCTTATTTGATACGAATTTCTTTCATTTGTTTAATTTTGGAGCTGAGTGCTCTTGCATATTTGAGTGTAGATGATTGTGTGCTTGAAATGATTTAAACCTTTAAGGAGTTGCCGGAGTTGCTTTGATAGTTTAAGCTGTTTTTTTCTGAAGAGCCTTTTCATTGCTACCAGAAAACCCAAGTTCCTTACCAATACATGTTTTGGATAAGATTTTAGAAACATGGAATGCATATGTTTCAAAACATTGAACTTATCAATCCAAAGTGATAAAGAAAATTTCCTACTTATATCCTTAATGCTATTATACTTGTGAGAAAAAGTTCCAAAATTATGATGAGAATCTAATAAGGCTGGAGTTTTGGCTATAGAAGATCTAACAAATGCGCTACAATGCTCTTAGAATTGCGTTTTTGTACAATTAATGTGAAGATAGTAAATCTTCAGACTAAGTATATTTTAATAAATTAAGGTTCATTAAATGTTCAATTGCTAATACTATAATTCTCATATCAATCCAAAGTGAGAAAGAAAATTTCCTACTTATATCCTTAGTGTTATTATATGTATGAGAAAAAAGTTCAAATATTATGATGAAAATCTAATACAACTGGAGTTTTGTCTATGGAGGATCTAACGAACGCACTATAATGCTCTTAGAATTGCGTTTTTATACAATTAATGTGAAGATAACAAGCCTTCAGAGTAAGTATATTTTAATAGATTATGGTTCATTAAATGTTCAATTGCTAATATTATCGTTCTCATGTTTACTGGTACATAAGATATTTCAGTATTGTATTCTATATAATCCTATGCCTATTATACCTTATCCTGAAGCATATGGTATATCACATTCCTATTCTTTATTTCTCATTTGTCATTGTGCTTTGCAGAATGATCTGCATTCTGGGTAAGATTGAGCCCTTCTTTTCCTGGCTGTGTGGCATGTGCAGAACCCTGACGAGAGTCATGTCATGGCAAATGTTTAGTAACCCTTTTTCCCCCCACCCAAAAGAGGACAATCTTATTTGTCATTCATGACACATATTAGCCATTACACGCATCACTAATTACTATCTTGTTTTTCGTTCGTTTTGACGGCATGCTTCTATATCCTCTTTTCCTAAAGCTGACAGACCGATTCCCTACTATTTTGTCTTTGTGCTCAGGCTTTATTAATCAAATGACAGATAATCTGTTTGTGTGTGTTTCTTATTGTTGTTGTATGTCGGGTTCATCGTCTCAACAGTTGCATTACATTGCAAGAACTATATTGATGATACCTAATCTTTGATATTATTGTCAATGCTTTTTGTATAGGTTGGGTAGAAGTCATTGTATGTTTTTAGTTTTCGTTATTTTCATTAGGTGTCCTCTATTTTCTTAGTGCATGATAGTTCATATTGTTATAATTCTTCGACGATCATCGTTACTAATCTTGCTGTGTTTTTGTAGAGAGGGATCTGCTCGTGGGTTTGGCATACGTGTAGCTCAGTCAACTGAAGGGTCTGATTCGTGGGTTGATGATCCAATTACACGCCATATTATAAGCCTACGTGTTAACAAAGAAGAGGAAGGAGACAATTATCTGTTATGGCCATTAGTCTTGCACATAAAAAGCCATTATTGCATCCTTGTATTGCCTTTAGTTGAACCCCGTCATCTAAAAGCATATGCAAGAATATGTAAAAGGTCTGATTGTGGAAATGCTGTTGGAGTGGATGAAAGTGTTTCTTCCCTTCTTCTTGATCTTCCATCCATCACAGGGTATGGTAAGTTACATGCTATATCATTCATTAAGCAGATCATGAAAGAATAAGTCTCATGCAATGTGCTCTATCCATTTCCCCCTTCTTAACTGCATCATATATGGATGCTGAAACTTGAGCCTTGGTATGGGAAATTCATATTTTTTAATTTGAGACTAAATTAGGGAACATTCTATTTACATGCAATACACTTCCATTTTTATCTACTTTTGATCATCTTTTTCCACATTAATTGACGCTATCATATTTTGCATTGAATATGTTCCTTTAAATTTAAACATTCACTTGTACTTTCAGGAAGCTGTAATACAACATATTTTTGATATTGATGCTTGGTGCAAGTGTTATCGAATTTAGCATACATATGTAGTTCTGTTTTCTGGCAATTCATCCGGTTCATATTGTATTTTCAGACAAGAATTGTTACTCTTGTTAGGGAGTTCTGGCGTTAGGAATTGGGTGCTTTCTAGTTTGTTTCTTCTGGTTTATGGATCACTGTTTGGATTTATGTTTCAAAGTTAGAATCCTATAGCTGGTGGTGTAGGGCACAATTGTATTGCACCCAACAAATATTTTACCTTTGTTGTAAGGCACAATTCTATTGCACTCAATAAATATTTTACCTTTGTTGTAACTGTAAACTTGTCTGGCATATCCCTATTAATATTGATGTGGTCAAATTGCAATCTTTCTTTTGTTCAAGAGAGTTGTCTGGTGAAATTGCCTATTTCTCCTCAGTTCAAGCGAATTTTGCTTTCTTTAATTTATAGGAATTGGAAAGCAATTTGTGATTTGTAATTTATAGTTTGGTCTTCATGTATGTTTATGTTATGGTGGACTCCTTGACCTCCTTTTGTTGTACGTTTTTCATCACCCTTTGATTAATAAAATCATCTTTTTTGTTGTCGATCAACAAAAAACAAAAAATACAATCTTTAACTGAATATAATAATTTGGCTTCTAAATGCAGAGAAGTTAGTTTATTCTGTCGCATAATGGACTTATTGCTTCTGCTGCAATATTGTGATATTTACCTACTGCATTTTTGTCTATCCTCTCCTTGGTTCCAACAAGCATTTGAGATTGCAGGGAACATGGTTATAGGATTCTAATGCTACTTTTGAATTAAACAATGCTGTAGCACCTTGAGCACATAAAATTTTCCCCATGCCCATGCCTTCTTCTATGGAATCTTCTTGTTTGTTTTTGCTTATCTGCAGTGGTGGCTGTCTTCGTTTTGTTGCATACGTTTTGGTTAGATGTGTTAACTAGAGTCTGTAAAAAAATTATCTCCGGGCTCTCTCTCCCAACTCCCTCCCCTCCTCTAGTTGCCTACTGTTTTTTATGTTATACCAGTTTAGATTTCCGAACATTCATTTGGATCATGGAGTAGTTGAATATCTGTGGAGTAATCTGTCTATCTTGCTGAATTACTGAGTCTTGCATCTGGTTTAATTTTTTAGTCCTATAGTGCAGTTTTTATCTAGGTTCAAAATGCTGCAAATTAAGCTGTGACAACTATAGTTCAACTTGGGGCTCTTATTTCATTCTGTTTGTTGATCATCAAAAAGTAGTTTTTGTTGTCTTTGATTGTGGGGACCTGACAAAATGGGCCTGGGTTAGTGTACGGTGCCACTTGTTTGGGTTGCCCTCTCTTAACCAATTCTTCTGTCACAAATAAAATCGTTTCATTCTGTGGACAGTTTGCTATTTTTTTCATTATCACAATTAATGTATATCCTTTATTTGGTCTTTTTTTGTAGTTATCGGATATACATTCTGGTGTAGCAAAAAACAGTCTAGTCATTTGCTTTTTTGTCTTCTTCTTTTGGTTTTCTTCATATATTGGTCTTTTGCAGGATCTGTAGCACTGCTGCTCTAATATTACCCATACAATCACTATGTCTCTTTTGTTCTTTCCTTGGTTTTATGCTTCAAAACTGATTCACACTTCTTAAATTACTTGAGGACCTCTTGAGATCCACGTGTTTTTCCGTCCTCTAACTTGGTATGATACATTTTCTTCTCTCTTGTGACATAAGTTCAGCGTCACTCATTAATTGTTACGTATGACATTGCATGATGGATGCTGACATGTATCCTTTTTATATGTATAGGGCCTTTATGGTGGCACATGCGATAGGGGACATAGTTAGCGGTGATATTCCAGAACCTGACGTGGTTGTTAATGCTTCTCCGTCAGTAGGAGGGTTGTTGGATTCCCTTACTGGCAGTATGGGGATTTCAGGTATTTCAGCAAGAGCAAAACCTATAGCGGCACCAGTTGCAGCTTCTTCTACTTCGAGCACTGCTCTGGGCGGAGCCATTGCATCAGATGTTCCAAAGCTTGGTTCAAGGCCACCTGATAAGGATGCACTTCGAACTTTTATTAGTAGCTCAATTCCCTTTGGTTGGTACTCTTTATTATGGTATTTCTCATCTCAAATTTCTTATGCATTTGGTTACATTGTTCAACTTATATTTATCTAATGGCTATATCTTACATGGATGTCTGTCTTATATATAGGAACACCTTTGGACCTCAGCTCTTCTAATATTTCTGCTATTAAGCTTTATGGATTTGCTTCATCAGATTTGCCCCCAGCAGACAGAAAGCAGCCTGCTTGGAAACCATATCTCTATAAAGGAAAACAAAGAATTATTTTTACTATTCATGAGGCGGTTCATGCTGCAATGTATGACCGAGATGAGATTCCAGATATCATATCCATTTCTGGTCAAGTGAATTGTCGTGCAGAGTTAGAAGGGTTGCCTGATGTTTCATTCCCCATGACTGGGTTGGACACAGCTCGCTTTGAGGTTTCATCATTCCATCCTTGTGCTCAAGTACCGGAACAAGGAGTAGACAAACAGGCTGTGATGTTTTCACCACCATTGGGTAATTTTGTATTAATGCGTTATCAAGCTCATTGTGGCATTGGGCCTCCAATAAAAGGATTCTACCAGCTGTCAATGGTCTCCGAAAATGAAGGTGCATTTCTATTTAAGTTGCGTTTGATGGAAGGTTATAAAGCACCTCTAACAATGGAGTTCTGCACCGTGACCATGCCTTTTCCTAGGAGAAGGGTGGTTGCATTTGATGGAACTTCCTCTATTGGAACAGTCTCAACGACTGAGCATTCGGTTGAGTGGAAAATTATAGCAACCGGAAGAGGTATTACTGGGAAGAGCATTGAGGCAACTTTTCCTGGAACAGTTAGGTTTGCACCATGGCAAATGCAAAGATTGATGTCCTCTGGGTCAGGCTTGGGAAGTAGAGCTGATGAAGAAGATAGTGATATAGAAACAGAGGCCACCAATAATGTGGTAAATGTAGAGGACTTTTTAATGGAAAAAATGAACAAAGACCTCCAACCAGTTGATCTTGAGGAGCCATTTTTCTGGCAGGCCTACAATTATGCTAAAGTATGTCTTCTCTATCATTTCAACTTTTAGGTGGAGTTATCTATAAATTTTAATTTTGTTTATGATTAACACATTTTTCTTCGTGCTAATATCCTGGTGTAATTGTTGTATCTGGATATGCTTTGCTGTTCTTTAGTGTTAATTTAAGATTGTCTTAAACTTAAAGACAATTCCTTCCTTTTAAATATGTTGAAACCTATTGTTTAATCTGACTTGATTTGCATTTTACTTTACCAAATGAGAGTAGATGATATTAAACAAGCATGTGGTTGTTAAAGTCATTCATTTCGTGGTACTGCAGTTTAGCCTGTTATATTGAAGAATTAGCTTTTTCACAAACAGTTCATTTTTGATTCATGAGTGCAGGTTTCTTTCAAGATCGCGGGGGCATCCTTGTCTGGAATCTCCATTGATACTAAATCTGTAAGTTATGGAGACCCACTTGTATTCTCCTATTGCCGTGTTTTGTGTGTGCCTATAACTTTCACCCTTCAGCTGACTCGCTCTAACCAAGGTTGTCAAAATCGGGATTTTACGTTGGATCAGGAGAGCGGTTTAAAGGATCGGATCGAGAATCAAAAGATTCTACTAAAAAAATCGCATAATAATTTTTATATAATTTAAAGGTTTTGCATTGCTTGAAGAAAAAAGAGCGAGGAGAGAAAACAGATGAAAAGAAGAAAACTTCAATGATAGGGCATTTTGTACTATATAAAAGCAGTACAAAAATGAAAAGCCAAGAAAGTTTGAAGGCAGTTGAATTTTGAAATAGATTGACAACGGAAATTGAAATAAAGAAATAGAATTTTATATATCAATAATATCATTAAAAAAAGTTTTTTGTATTTGCAAATTGCAATAGCAAAAGCACTTCAAAAGAGCAAAAACACTCAAAATAGAGCTATGTATTGCAGAAATTATACATATCGAAAAGAACAAAAGTAAATAAATGAATCAAAAAAGGGTTAAACAAGTGCTTTTATTGATCAATGGATAATTTTGATTAAACAAATAAGTAGAAGAAAGGAAAAATAAATAAATGTAAGAATAAAAGAACAGGAGTATAGAAGAAGTAAATAAATCATAGGCTATTTGGTAATGTAGAAAGGTAGTGGAAATAAAATATATAAAGAATAAACAGATCTTATGTTGCCTGATTAATATATTAATATAGTGGGGTACTGGTTAAGCTGAAATTCATAGAAGGGATCAAAAAGAAGAGAAGAAGAATGGGAAGCTTGTCTTTCTTTCAATTCAAATAAGAGAACAAAGAAACCACTTAAAAATGAAAGTTAGATAAAGAAGTTTTAGTAAGTAGTGAAAAACAGAAAAGTAGTCGCATATAACCATATGAATTACTTTTGTTTGGCTTGATGCTTTGTCGTTAATTAATTTAGTAGTAGTAAGGCGTCCGTACGAAGTCACGTCAGCTGTGGATATAGAATAGGCTACGGAACAGACTTCATCTCTTTTATTCTCTTCACTTAACCTTAAACATTCGCCGAGTCTAACGAGGCTTAGGTGTGGAGCCTTCCACTATGGACCGAGACTACGCAAAGGTAGAACACCATAGAAACTTCGCTGACTTTATCATAAACCTTGATTTTGCTACGAAAAAAACCCGGAATAGCAAAATTAGATTGGTGGGATTACGACCCAAGTCGGAATTCCATTTTTTGGCAAGATTCAACCACCAGAGTCGTAATATCCTACTTCCAAGGTATCCTGCATACAATTCGAATTGATTTTGCCAAAAATGGATCGTAGTATCTTAGGATTATTGATCTGGATCGGGATTCCGACAATCATGTCTCTAACCCCACCTAACACCAAAAATAAGTGCCAAATGTTGAGATGTATTATCTCACAATGTTTGGATATGAATTCTCATCATTGTATTCCAAGTTCGATTTGAACTGAACAGCTCTAATACTAACTCACGATCTCTTTCCATAGTCTGGTACGTAATTTTCCTGTCAAGATAGTTAGATTGATCGATCAAATTTTTTTTTCCTACCATGATTCCTGCATGAATTTTTTGTTACTTAGCGCGTAGGCATCTGCTCATGTTTCTAGGTTTTGCTGGTTCCATGTTTTATATCCCAGCATCAGGTTGAACCACACTTCTAAATGTATAGAAACTCCCGGAACTAGCTTTATGTTGCATTGCATACTGGAACTACTTCATCTGTGTTAGCTTTCAAGCTTTCTTAAAGTTTGCCTGTCTGCAGGTGAGCATTTTTCCAGCTGTTAAAGCACCCGTGGAGTTCTCAACTCAGGTAATCTTTCTCTTCAGTTTAATTTTATTATGGTTTTTGCTACTCCTGAATTGCTTATGTAGCCGTTCATTTTTTTTTTTGGGTGGAAAATAGTTTCAATAAAATTCAAAAATACCTATGACCGGAAAAAGTAGTCACCCATGTAATCAATTCAATAAATAACTATTATTTTTGGGATATTGTATATTAGATTATGCAAAACGCTCCTTAAAATAGCATATTGAATAAAAGTGGGAGATGCATATGATTTCTTGATGTAACACGTGGAGGGACAAGAAATTGAAAAAGAATAATGCAAAAGCATCACGAAGGCCATAGCCTTACGCACAAATTCTCATTAATTAAATATGATAATTACAATGTCAAACGCTATTTTGTACCAATACTTATCTAAATCTCTAATAAATAAATAAACTTTATACAATAAAGGAAACTAAATAATTATAATAAAATTTGAAAATAAGCACTTTTGTCTTATATGGTCTGCATCATTCTCCTCCTTTGGGGAAAAAAACTCGACCTCGATTTCACTTTAAAATATTGAACTCGTTCATGCCAAATAATTGTTGAATTTCCTTTCTTTTGAAGTTTGAAGGTTTCCAAGCATGCAATCCAATTTTTTTTTTCAAACGGTTGACATGGTCTACTAGATATGGATTGAAATTCAATCAAAGTTTTCAATACCAATTAAATCAATCTTTTTTAACCTAATGGAATTTTCGATTGGTGGACAATCCATAGGAACGGAAAAGTTGTGTACCTCCTTATGTTCAAGGAACTCTTGATGTGATAAAAGCGTTTTCTGAATTTCTTGCTCTTCAATGGTTGGAGGAGGAATATGATTATTTAACTCGTGATATGAAATAAATTAGACTTAGCGTGATCCATAATGTGACAATGTCGCTGAGCAGAGGTATTAGAACTTAGAACCATGACTTGACATACATGTGTACTAGTCATGGGAAGTGTGTCACATTAACTCATCAAAATAACTACCCATCTGAATAGGGACTTGAACTTCTTTGGAGGACTAAAAGACGATTGTTATTATCCTAAAGTAGGTGATAGGGTTGTAGGGGTCCCAAAGTAGGTGGAGTTGCGAGGGAGGCTCAGGCTGGAGTTTCATCCTTTTGACACTTGCTACAGATACCGCATATCAATAAAAAATTTATAAACTCTGTTTGCACACCTATGAAAAGGATGAAAATTATTAGTGCTCTTTCACTTCATCAAGTGATTATAAAAGGTGGGGACCAGATTGGACCGGAGCAAGGGTGTGGAAGTCTGGAAGATACCATTTTTATGTTGCTATTTATTTATTTCGAGGACTGTTTTGTGGGTTGTATGTAAACATTAGGCTAGGTGGAGCTAGACCGCTAATATGCGCTGTGGTTGGGTGTAGGTTGCGCTTATTTTGTGGTTTTGGGGTTGCCTAGGTTCAATATGCACCTGGTCGTGGGAGTAGGTCAAGCAATCTATGGTCTCCATGTGGTTGTATCGGGTCGGGTTGGGTCGAGCCAAGATTTAGGGGTGAACATGTGTTTTGCATCCAAAATGAAAGCGGGATTTCTGGATTGTGTTGATTTTCCCTTGTCAACTTTTACAGTCCCCACTACCAATTGCTATCGACATGCAGAGAGAGAGAGAGAGAGAGAGAGAGAGAGAGAGAGAGAGAGAGAGAGAGAGAGAGAGAGAGAGAGAGAGAGAGAGAGGGAACAAAATAAAGGAACCAAAGAAGCAAAAACCTAGTCGAAAATGATTGATAATGGTATTGGCGAAACTTTGGCAGTGGTCGACGACAACGGATAATATGATCAATGGGCAACGCGATGTGGCCAACGGAGAGAGGGGTAGATGAGAGTGGCTGGCTAGGGTTTCAGTCAAATGCGGTGATAACGAATGAGTCGCAGCGAAGTTTAGGCGAAAATGATGGTAGGGTTAGGACTATGTATTGCACCACTGGTTGCGACAAAGGTTGATTGGTGAGGCGGCGGTGGCAGGCAAACTTGGGATTGTGATGGAGCTTCGTTGATGGTGGCTTTTGTTTTTGGCGAAAGAAAAAAAGGACTGGTGGTGTTGTTTCACTAGATGTGTGATGACAGTTGTGGTTCACGAGTTCACGGTCGTGATGTGGCTAGGGTTTAGAAGAAAACCAGTGAACAAGAAAGAGAAGAGAGACTCGAGGTTACAAAAGGGTCACAATCCTAATACAAAGGCTACATCCTTAAACACCAATTCTCATTAATCAACTTTGACGATTACAATGGATAACAATCTTAGGAAAAATATCCTAGCCAATACTTATCTGAAGCCCTATTAAATAAAGAAACATAATTTTGTAAAAGAAACTAAATAAAATAATAAACTACAATAATTAATGAAGTTCGAAAATGAACCTTTTGTCCTCTATGGTCTGCAGCACTTCTGTTGTAGGATGGATTTGGAAACCTGGCTAGTGCTCTATATGATTGGGTCTTGTGGTAAGTTTGGGTGTAGGATACCTTTAAGGCCTGGAGTTCTAAAACAAAGAAAGGTGTGAGGTTTGGGTTTGTTGGTGAAAAGATGCCTAAAATTAGCTTACTACTGAAACTATTAAGTTGCTGTTTGCACAAGTAATTTAAGGTTTTCGATGTTTTAATTAAAGGCCAATAGGTGTAGTAGTAGTAGTTAGGGTTGATTGAGGCCGTGCTTGGGATGTCTAAAAAGTCAAGCTTCATTACCCAAAAAAAAGTATGTTTTCTTTTGAAAAAGTTGGGTTGTTTGGGATATATTGCTTTTTTGTGTTAGTTTACTTGGGAGAATAGTCATCGTGTTTTGTCATTATTGGTTAAATGATGAAAATGACCCTTATTGCAACCCGACAGATTCATCAATTGGTCTTCTCCATGCGCACGGTTTCCAAATATGGAAGTCACACCTTGCCGGTGCAAAGACCGAAGAGGCGAATACCACACCATTGGAAGGCGAAATATCCTTCCCATTTCCAAAAGCCAATGTCCCGCTCACACATGTAGTCACAAATTGCAAAATCCATGAAATGTTAACTATCCGAAGACCAATAATATTATGCTAATTACCCATCTCACAAATAACAACTATCTCCACGAACACCAAAATACATATTGCAGTGTTCAAAATGGTAAACAATATCTGAAAACATCTCGAGATATTCTTCTCTATCCCTATGGTTCCTATCGAGTTCCTTTGTCTTTTGTTTGATGGGTAGTTGGCATAATAATTTCCAACTTCTCATCAAGGCTGGTGGGAAAAAAAGAAAAAAGAGAGGGAAGAAAGAAAAAAATATTGAGTAGAAGTTACAAACCAAACCAAACCAAACCAAACTAGGCGTTTGTTCCAATCAATTGGGGTTGGTTATATGAATCTTTTTACGCCATTCTACTTTGTTAAGAACCATATTTTCAGTTAGTTTTAATAGGTCCATATCTTTTCTTAATACGGTATCCTATATCAATTTAGATTTATCCCTCCTCTTAGTGTTTCATTATTCGTGATCTTGTTGTTTTTTTTTTACTAGTGCATCAACTGGTCTACGTTGTATGTGTCTAAATTATTTTAATCTATTTTATCTCAATTTGTCCTTAATTGGTGCAACTACCCTACTATTTTACGAATCTTTTCATTCCTAATTTTGTCTTTTCTAGTCTTACCACGTATCTATCTTAGCATTCTCATTTCTGCAACACTCATCTTATTTGTATGATATTTCTTAGCACCCGAACATTCTGACCCATATAAAATTGCTAGACTAATAGCTGTCGTATAAAATCTTTCTTTTAATTTTATAGGTGTCCATTGATCACATAAAATTCCGAAAGTAAATTCCGAAAGCACTCCTCCACTTTAGCCAATCAACTTTGATTCTATGGGTTGCATCATTTGCAACCTCTCTATTTTTGTTAATAATCAAACATAGATAACAAAAATATTCACTCTTTTGTATCTCTTGATTTTAAATTTTTATTTCTTCACTATTAATATTCTTATTACTGTTAAAATGATATTTCATATATACAGTTTTTTTCCTATTTATTCGAAATCCTTTTGATTCTAAAGTTTTTCTTCTTACTTCTAGCTTAGCGTTAACCTCATTCTTAGTTTCATCCACTAAGACAATATTATCAGCAAACAACATGCACCATGTGACTTCATCCTGAATATGCTTAGTCAATTCATCTATATCTAAGGCAAAGAGATAAGGACTCAAAGCTAGTCTTTAGTGTAATCTTACTGTAATCGACAATTCACTTATTTCTCCTGCAAGTGATCTAATTATCGTGGCGGCTCCATCATATATGTTTCTTATCACATCAATGTAACTCTTTGTCACTCTTTTTCTTTCTAACGTCCACCATATGATATCTCTAAGTACTCTATCATAGGCTTTTTCTAAGTCTATAAAAATTATATGAAGATATCTCTTCTTTTTCAATGCTTCTCTATTAATCTCTTTGGTAAGTAGATTGCTTCCATAGTTGATCTATTAAGGCATAAAACCAAATTGATTATGTGACATTGTCGTTGTTAGCTTTAAATGATGTTCAATCACTCTTTTTCATAACTTTATCGTATGACTCATCAACATAATACCTCTATAGTTGTTACAATTTTGAATATCTTCTTTATTTTTATATATAGGTACTAGAATACTCTTTCTCCACTCTTCAGGTATTTTTCTAGTATTATGATTTTATTAAATAATTTTGTTAACCAAGACACCCTCACTTCGCTTAGGCATTTTCACATCTCCACAGGGATACCATTTGGTTCTAAAGCTTTTCTTAATTTCATTTTCTTCATTGTAGTTTTCACTTCAAACATTGAGTAGAAGTTAATTATTATTATTATTATTATTTTGTTTGGATTAGAAAAATGGAAAGAAAATGGATTTATATATCTGTCATAAATTATCATTTTTATTGGTTACGTATCTAATAAAAAATAACATGTAAAGTAATACCATTTCCCTTTTCTTGTCTTCCAAATCTCGTGTACTTTTATTCTTTTTTCTTAATAATATTTCTTTTATTGTCGCTGATCCAACAAAGAAAAAAAAGGAAAGAAAGCTCTTTTTTATATACTACACAAGCCTCAAAGTAGGTAGCCCTGAAAGCTGAACTCAACAACTTGTTAGGAGTAGCTTTTGGCTTGCCCCTTTCTTTGTTATCAGTGAAGTGCTAATGCTCTCCTGCAATCAAACTAAAGCACTAACGCCATCTCTATAGGTTGTGCCTTTTCAATAAGGCTCACATAGGGGTGCTTCCCTTTTTTGGCTCCCTTTGGTCCACTAGTTTTGATTGGTGGATGGAAGTACCAAGGACGGTCTGGTAGTATCATATATAAGATCACGGCTGCATTAGCAAGCAATCACTTATGTAGGCGCCAACTCCCAATGAAAAATAACAAAACCTCATTATAAAACGCATACTGCCTTCCACTCCGTATAAATTAAAAACAAAGGAATCCCCTTATAATGGGTACTCACATTCCCTTTCCTTTTCCTTTTCTCTTGTCAAATCCAAGATCCAAACTCCTTCCTAATGGACCTGTGATTTCCAACCACAATATACTTGATGTTGTACACTGACAGACACTCTTAGCATGAAGGTGGTTTCACTTCCTTCATGCTTGGTATCAGAAAATTGCCGGTAGCTCAAAAATTATTGTGAATTCTTATTATGTGATTTGAAGCTCAAAAGATTGTAACCTGTGAATCTGATATAAACAACCTTGAAGGAAAACCGAATTAGGATACAACAGGGGGTAAAATGTTTTATCATCCCCAGATAGTATAATGATTCACATCTTTGTGTCATAAGTTTTAATTTCATTGCACGCTAGATATGCACTAAATAGTTGGTTTCCATGAAGTTCATCCGAAGTTATGCTAATGTTTCTGAATCTCTATTGGTTCTACGGGATTATATTTTGCAGTTTTCAAATAAGTGCAAGACCATTGATCCGTGGATACAGTTTTGACTTTATGCTTCTCGCAACAGGTTATTTCCGGGGATTATATATTGTGGAATACGTTAGGGAAATGCCCATCTGCTGCTGCTGCAGCAGAAGTATAGGGGATGAATTGGGAAGTCAAGAATGTGAATTGTTGTAATTGGCTACATTGCTTCGTGCTCTCTGATTGATTAAGCTCTCCTGTCCTCGATATATTTCTTAGTAGGGCAGGAGAGAGAGCGCCATGCTCGGGGCACCAGTTCAGATTCCCCCCAACCGCGATTAGCCTCGAGTATATTCTTTTTTCTTTTTCCTTTTTTTTTTGCAGATGAGGCCTTGAAAAAGATGGTTGCTGATGTCGTCTTGTGTTTTGCGAACAAGATTGCTGCAAAGCATGGGAGCTGATATCATCTTCTATTTGGAGGGAGATCAATTTTGTGAATCTTAGAGCAGCTAGAGCACAACACGCCGTTGGGCCACTCAGGCAAGCCTATCTTTACCTTCCATTTGTTTGCTTTAGTTTAATGTTTTGGTTGCTATTGATGGGTGTAGTAGTAGTCTTCTGAATGAGCCAGGGTTTTTGTGGGTAGATTACATTCTTTTTTGTTGAAGAGTAATATTAGTGTGGGCCCATTTTTGGACAATGTGAACTCAAGAAAAAGAGAACCGAGAAAAAAATGAAAAAAAAAAGTTGTGAATTGGCCTTTTCACTTGCTTTGACTAGAAACGTCTTTGAGACCGGAATTATTAATTTGGTTATATTTATTTTTGTGTAATTGTTTTGGGTTGTGCATTCTGTTCATGTGGATATTAGCAGTAACCCATGCGATGATTTGTATAGATTGATAGTGCTAACACGAAGTGTTACGAGATTTATTTTAAATTGAATTATATACGACACAACATCCATATAACATGAAAAATATGGAAGTGACACGACCATCTATTAAATGATCACATACTACATCTCAATTTATTAGGAGGAATTTCTAAAAAAAATTGACGGTATTAAATTTGTGAAAAGTTTACAACATTAAATTTTCTGGATCATAAACTTTTCGACTGGTTTTTTGTGTTTTTTCCCCCACCATCTTCTACTTATTTCAAATTCTTTTATTAATTAATCCATTTAGATGAACTCTAAAAATATTATAACCACACCAAACCAAGTTTTTATCATAATTAATTGAGATCTGCTACATGAAATCTTTTACGACATATTGTTATGTTAAAAGCTGTATTTTCAGCTAATTTAAATAAGCACATATTTTTTTAATACGGGATCCCATGTCAATGTAGGTATATTTTTTCCTCTTGTGTTTTCATTGCCTATGATCTTGTCACTTATTTTAGTACTGCATCAAGCATAGTTTTAAAAAGCGGCCGTTACCGTTACGTAATGCCGTTACCCTTACGTAACGGTTTCGGTGACCTCCGTTACCCGTTACGGCCGATTTTTCGGTGTGAAAGAAATTAACTAGTTTCGGTGACCTCCATTACCCGTTATGGCCGATTTTTCGGTGTGAAAGAAATTCACAAATGTAACGGCCGTTACACCATCGTTACGGCCGAAACGGCACCGCTATGGCCGTACAACTTGTGTAACAGGATTTTAGATCGTAAGTTTTCTGATCTCGTTTTTTTTATCAACAAATCCCACATTTTCTATTATTTTCAATCTAAAATTATTCATAATAGTCCGACAAGCCAAATACTACTTGGGCATTGTGGGATTGCTTCAAATCTCTTCAATTTTACAATAATCGGCTAATTTTTTTCTTCGTTGTTAACTTTCGACTCTTTTAACATATTTTTTTTTTTCAGTTTTGATGAGTTCTTTAATATTAAATATTTTCTGAAAATTAAATAATTTGTTTGATTCAAGATTCATATTTCTTAAAGATTTACTGTCTATGAATTCGAATTTTTATGATGCTGTAAGTAGAAAATATAATGTTGAAGTATTTTGTTTTTAAAATTTTTTTTCAAGATCTATGCTTGTTTATAACCTTCCTTCCAAAAAAATAGATCTATACAAATTAAAATTCAAATAATAATATAAATTTTGAAATAGTGAATTCAAAATTAAAATTTA
>JAOTRH010143652.1:0-13657 GCA_034768845.1 Heliamphora exappendiculata | reverse complement strand
AACATCGGGTTGGGTGTTGTTTCTTGTGTTAAACTGGGTAACTCAGAGTTTGGGGTGTGACACCAGTTGACTGCACCGGGTACTCCATAGCAGAATCGTGTAGAAAAAGAAAGAATAGAATTCTTATGAAAATGATAAGGTCTATAATGAGTTATTCGGAGTTACCTAATTCATTTTTAGGATTAGCATTAGAAACGACAGCTTATATTCTCAACTTGGTGCCTTCTAAGTCAGTACCTTCTACTCCCACAAAATTATGGATCGAGTACAAGCCTAGTCTAAGACATGTTCGAATTTGGGGTAATCTAGCACACGTGCTGAAAGGGAACATAGATAAATTAAAATTGATAACAGAAGTCTGTTTCTTTGTTGGGTATTCTAAGGGAATGAATGGTGGTTTATTTTATAATCCAAAGGATCAAAAGGACTATGTAATGAACCACAAGCCCAGAAGTAGGAGTACCAATGCCCGGTTCTTGGAAAATGACTATGTAATGAACCACAGGCCCAGATGTAGAATTGTTCTGGAAGAGATGAGAGATAATACAAGTGGTATAGTAAAAGCACCACAGGTCTCTGGTATCTCATTGCCTCGTCATAATGAGAGAATTATCGGGACAAGTGCGAATTCTGAACCAGATCTCGATGATATCATCAACATACCGGTTTCACAAGAAGGATAGGATGTGGATTATGGTGCATAGGATTTAGAATTAGTACAACGTGTCACTGTTAGTATATAGATGCAGGTAATGCCTCGTGTAGTGGGAGGGCTATTCGTCAACCCTGTCAGTATATGTTATTGAGAGAGTCTTTTGACAAGATCCTGAAAAAATTGGATACTGAACCCTGTAACTACAACGAAGCACCCCAAGATAAGAATGCAGATTTATGGCAAAGGGTTATGAATTCAGAGATGGAGTCTATGTACTTTAATCAGATCTAAAAACTTGTAGAACTACCTAAAGGGATAAAATTCATTGGATGTAAGTAGATCTATAAGAGGAAGAGAGGAACAGACGGAAAGGTTGAAACATTTAAAGCTAGGCTTGTTGCAAAAGGGTTCGCTCAGAAAGAAAGAATCGATTATGAGGAGACTTTTTTACCGGTAACCATGCTTAAGTCTATCCAGATTCTCTTATCTATTGCAGTTTATTTCGATTACAAAATTTGGCAAATTAACGTCAAGGCAGCTTTCTTTAACGAAAGTCTTAACGAGTGTATCTATATGGTACAATCAGACGGTTTCATAGCAAAAGGTCAGGAGCACATGCTGTGCAAGCTTAAGAGATCTATTTATGGAGTTAAGCAGACATCTAAGCCTTAAAACACTCAGTTTGATCAAGCCATTAAATATTATGATTTTAATCAATGTCCTGATGAGTTTTATGTGTACAATAAGCATGATGGAAGTGCAGTAGTGTTTCTAGTACTTTACGTGGATGATATTTTGTTCATCAAAAATGATGTGGGGGTGTTATTTTCGATGAAGGTATGGTTATCCGACCAGATCGATCTGAAAGACTTAGGAGAAGTTAGTCACATCCTAGAGATCAAGCTTTGGCGAGACCGCAGGCAAAAGATGTTGGACTTATCACAAGCTAGTTTTATCGATACAATCCTTACTCGTTTTAGCATGCAGGATTCTAAGAAAGAGTTTCTCCCTTTCAGGCATGAAATTACTCTATCCAATGATTAATGTCCTAAGACACCTGATGAGATAGAGAAGATGAAGGTGGTTCCTTATACTTCGGCAGTAGGAAGCCTTATGTATGCTATATTTTGCAATAGACCCGACATCTATTTTTCTGTTGGCATGGTTAGTAGATATTAGTCTAATCTAGGATAAGAGCATTGGACATCAGCAAAACATATAATCAAGTATCTAGAAAGAACTGAGAATTATATGTTGATTTTCCAAGTAGATGGTCTAGTACCTTTGGGGTACACAGACTTAGATTTTCAATCAGATAAGAATTTCAAAAAGTCTACCTCTGAATATGTATTTACTTTCGGAGGTGGAGCCATAAGTTGGAGGAGTATTAAGCAGTTCAGCATTGTTGATTCCACCACGGAGGCCGATTATGCGGCAGCTTCTGAAGCAGCCAAGGAGGTTGTTTGGCTCAGGAATTTCTTGCTGGATTTAAATGTGGTGCCTTCAGTATAGTTGACTATTATACTTTATTGTGAAAATAGCAGAGCGGTTTCCAACTTGAAGGAACCAAGGACCCACAAGAAAGGAAAGCACATCAAGCGTAAGTATCACCTAATATGAGAGATCATACAGAAAGATGATGTAGCTGTGATTAAGATTGTATTAGAAGACAACCTTGTAAATTATTTTACAAAAAGTTTATCGGTTAAGACTTTTAATAGTCAAGTAGAGGGCATAGGAGTCTGATGTACGATCACATGGCTTTGAGTATAAGTGAAAGATTGTTAGAGTTATATACTAAAAATTATGTTTGAATTTTTTGTATTGTTTTTATTTACTAATAAAAACTATTTTTTTTTCATTTTAATGAAAATTTTTATGAGCAATGTATGTATTTTATTATTTATTAATGTTGTGCATAAGGTGTCTTTTATTTATATAGTAGTTAATCTAGTATGTAGAGTTCGGCTTACACACAGAAGACCAGATTATCGGTTCTTGTAGAATATAAGTTTTTTGGTTTACAACTTAGATGGAATTGGACATACTATCTGTACGACTGTAACACAAAATTTTAGCAGGTTTGTCTTAGTTACGGAGAATAGATAATAGCGTCTATTGTTCCGACTCGCTATGTTAGTACACTTTGTGTGTACTAAATAGGACTAAGTTGGGTAATTAATTTTATATTGACTATATAAATTAATTCACATCCCATATTTATTATGAGTGCTTATCCTCTTAATCCTGAAATAATTATTATTTACGTATATTTAATATTCGTTGTTTTGATTTATTAGAAGGTGTGATCTTGTATGGGTCAATAATCCCGATAAGTTGAATAACGATATTAAGTATATTGTGGATATAAATTATTGACGAAATTCACGTCCCGAAAAATCAGAATTGATGATACCCCCTTAAAGAAGCATATAAGTTTTAATCAAGCCAAATCCTACAAGTAGATTTCTTAATTTGGCAGTCTAATAAGTTAAACATAAGGATTTAAGAAATTTTTAAAGAGGCCGATTAAATATAATTTTCAGTAATTTAATTTAATCGACGGATATCTATAATCTTAACGTAGAGAGAATAATAAGCATTTAATAACGGGAGCTCGAATAATTGATTTTGAAAATAAGACTGTGAGTGCAATTATAATTCTTTAGTGGAATAAATTATAATTTATATTTTTATGAAATTACTTTTCGGTTGAGACAGAATTTCATAATTACATTGGAAGTCGTGTCTTATTTACTTTACAGGTTCTAGTTGTAGCCTATTTATATGCCGTTATAATCATGGGCGCTAGATGATCCAATCATATAGTCTTTTAAGGTTTATATGTAACGTGAGAACCAGAACTAGAAGAGGCGGCCATATAGGGTTTGAAGCAAGAATGATCTAAGTCCACACTTAGTTCATGTTTTCTGCATCCGAAAATGCAGCAGAAGATCTGAATGTAGAAATGATTACCGGTTGATTGGCGTATTGATTTTTGGATTCAAGTTCAAGAACAGAACGTGATCAAATCAATTGGATTGAGCAGGTATAATCCCTATTCCGCCTTGTGGGTGTACTGGGTTTCTATTTCGGGATTTAGGGTATGTTTTTTGTTCTTCTTGTATGGATTTCATCTGGACGGTTCAGCATTAAATAGTTTTTTTGTATGTTGTAGATCCTATGCCACGCCGCGCTTGATTCGATTCGTATGCACCATCTTAGTTTTCTAGGATTCAGTTCTATAAATGGTATCATAGCAGTCTTTAATGCTGCATATGGGTTGAATCAAGTTCATATTGTCCATATCTATTGATCTATGCATATGGGGTTCAGGTAAGCTAGATCTGAACGAAGAAAAAATTATCGGTTGATTGTCGTGTTAATTTTTGAATTCAACTTCAAGAATAGAAACGTGATCAAATTAGTGGGATCAAGCATGTATAATCCCTATTCTGCCTTGTGGGTGTACTAGGTTTTGTTTCGGGGTTTGGGGTATGTTTTTGTTCTTTCCGTACAGATTCCGTCCAAACTATTTCCCCATCCGTCTGGTCGGTTCGATGTTGTATAGTTTTTTTTTGTGTACTGTAGATCATGTGCCACACCATGTTTGATTCAATTCGTATGTACCATCTTAATTTCCTGTGATTTAGTTCCCTACACAATGTATGGAAATGTATTTCCACTACATCTCGATATTTCCTATTGATTGGTGTACTGAGTCTAAGACTTTGGATGAAGTCGTCCAATATCTGGATACTTTAGATGGACAGTTGGAGTTTTATCTAACCCTATGCCCTTGTGACATGGATGAAATAGTTGGGTAAATCATTCAGTGATGTAGTCGTTATTTCATAAGGAGTATTAGGATGACCTCGATATTCACTTCTAATAAGTCTTATCTCGTGGATTCTTTGGCAATGGATTCTTTTCATTCCATGTTTGGGTGGAAATGGTCACACACATGATTCATATTCATTTATATTGGTGCTATCTTTGTTGTGCCCTATTTGGAATTATTGTGTTAGCCTTATACCTTTGCTAGAATTGTAGGATTTTAGGTTTTTTTTCATGTCAGATATTGAAGAAGAAGAAACCGCAAAGGAGTACAACGTAAAAGGGTACGTGGAGTGATAGAACGGTTAGAGAGATCAAGAAGAGTTGGTGCATAGAAATTTTTGTAGCTTTTTGTTTGAGTGGTAAAGACTCAGCTTTTGAAGACATTTAATAGTCTAAGGTCTCATTTGATGATTGTTATAGGCTGTGGATTGGAATGCTTGTACTAGGGGCCCCAAAAACACTATGTTTGATTTTACAAGTTTTTGTCGAATTAATAGTCCATTTGAATTATGAATCCCTTAATTTGGCCGAATTAATAAAGTCACAAGGGGCTTGATATTGCTAATCTTGATGGATTTGATTGAAGTTTCAAATGCTATATTACCTTCAGTGTCCTATTTAATACCAAAACTACCATTTGGCTTACAAATCGACAGTGCCTAAAAATCTACCACTCTTTCTCTTTAACTTCTTTTATATATAAGCATGATCGTCAAACCAATATCCTCAAATGAAGTAATTCTACCAAATCACATTACTACCGTCATGGTTAAGAAAATGTTCAACCACAAGATGATACTCTCTCTCTCTCTCATCAGGTTCAAAGATCAAAACTAATTTAACTAATAGCTCCAACTCCAACAAGTTCAAAGATCAAAATAAGTTCAACTGGTAGCTCTAACCCCCTCATTAGGTTTAGGAGCTTGGACATGGAGAAGATAAACCGATGAACCAGCTGGGCAAGTAAAACGAAGAAGGAAAAAAATGAAAGTGGGTTTGTGAAGATTTTCGAGTTTTGAACAAGAGAAACAAAAAAACACTTATTTAATAAAGGGGTAAATATGGAAAGTACTAAGTTTAATGTGATCTTGCATGTGCAAATCAAACAAGTCATGATTTAGTTAATTATCTAATCAAATGCAAATCAAATATATAAAAAAATTAGTCCAATCACATTGCTAGTCCGTCAACCTCACTCACTATCCCCATACTAATCCCACTATATTATTAATTTTACTCAATTTATGCCGTTTATCAAACAAGATTTAAGGTTCAAAAACTTTCAAATTTTGAGATATAATGACTTTAAATCCTTGTTGTTTGGAAATATATAAATATTTTACTTTTTAAGTAAAGTTTTACTTATTGTAAATTGTATTTTTGAGTTTCGGGGCATTATAATGAAAGTGTACGTGCCTACTTAGTTGAAGTGATTTCCTCCTCTATTTATAGATGAGCCTTGGATTTGACTTTTGTCCTAATAATGTATATTGTTCAATTCATCATATTATGTGTAAAGCTGTCATTTAATAATAATGATTGAGCAAAGTATTCTTCTAATTTTTTTAAGTAGTCCCATTTTGCTTTTGCTTGTTTTAAGGATTTAGCCAAAAAATTTTGACTAATTGGCATCCGTACCAAACACAAGCATACGATCTGTAGAGTTCAACTTGTAAATTCTCAGTATTTGTGAGCTCGACTCTTACACTTTGAGCTTTTCTCGTTCTCGATAATTTTTTGTTTGGATGTTTTCAATTTTCTCCTCAATTAGTAGCGGCAATTTTGGATTGTTGACGTGATAACGATTTAAATACCAAATCGAATTTATATTTTTGACCTTATGCAATCACTTATGAGAGAAGATATGAATAGCTCTATATGTACTTGGCGAGACGACAAATTGTAATTTATAATTTTATTTTAGTTCGTAAATTTGTTATTGATTGCGTAATTATACTTGATTCATACTTCACCTATGAATTAGAGGGTGACATTTTTTATTCTAAAAGGGGTATCGAATTAAAAAAAAAAAAAACAGGGTTGGACTTTGCCCCTTGTACACCACTCTCCCCCTTCCACCCCGAAAATTCCCGGGAATCCAATACCTGGCCCGCCAAATTCACAGCCCTATCAATGAAGTAAACAAACAGGATGCCCGTGAGAGTGCGGATACGTTAGACCCTGATGGCGGAGATGGCAAGAAAGAAGACGGGAGTGGACGTTGGGTGCGACGAGAATCCTGAGATTGTTTCTCCGTCTTTCTTAAAGGGAGTATACGAAGAGGTAAATGTGGAGGAGGAAACGAAGCAACCTTCTTTTTCGATCGACGGCAAGATTAACAATCCTTGTATTCCAGCCAGTGATGGTGATTGCTTTGCGTCCAATTGGCCTCGGCTGGAGGATGTGCTAGCACAATTCACATATTGTGGTGGTGGCAGTTCGCCAAATGGGCAATACAAGAATTTTTCGAAATCACATGGTGAGAAGGTTGCAAATAGAGAAAACAGGAATTTGGAGAACAATAACCAGAAATTTACAGAATCCCCGTTTGTGGCAAAGAAGAAGAAGAGGAGGAGGAGGAGGGGTCCGTTAATTTCCAGGAGCAATGGTGATCAGATTGGAGCAAATGGGGTTGGAGATGAGGCTTTCTTTCCAGAAAGCAGTTATGAAAACCTGGAAGAAAGGAATGAGAAACAATACGAGACAGTGCGTGAAAAGGTCTGCTCTAACAAAAGCAGGAAGCGTGAAAATGGTAGGAAGAAAACACGCCCAAAGCCAAAAGTTCGGGTGGTTTCTGGTTACTTCTATCCTTCAACGGGGAAGCAAGTCACGCCAAGCGATTGGAAGCATCTGAAAACCAAATTGCCCAAACAATGTTTGAAGAAATGCTCCACAGAAGGTGGGGTTTCCCCCTACTTCCGCAATGTCTCAACAGAAGAAGAAAATGCTATTTCTGACTCATCAGAATGTGGAGTTGAATGCATAGTAGTACTACCCAAGAAGGCCCAAAGAGCAGCACTGCTCAATCCTGTACTTTCAGCTGCCCAGAAGCGAGATGAAGCTTACAAAAGAAGAGCTCCAGATTGCACATGGAAGCCTCCACGCTCTCCTTTTGGTCTCCTCCAAGAGGATCATGCGCATGATCCTTGGAGGGTCTTGGTGATATGTTCGCTTCTTAATCGGACAACTGGTCTGCAGGTATATTTTTGTCCTTTCTCTTTCGCTTTCTTGACTTCATTTAGTGGAATAATGGGTTTTGTATCTTTGTAACCTAGTTTATGATACTTGGCAGTGGCCACCTCTGACACTATTTCTTTGATATGAAAAAGAATGAGGAATATGATCTATTGAATTATTGATGCATCTGGAAGTAATTTCTCACAACCTATGTACAGGAATTGTAAAGGGTGTTTAGCTGAATCTCACTAATCAATATTATTAACATTGCCATGGTTTATATATAAGAGTGTACTTCTATAGATATGATAAAATACAAACACAAAAATCAAAATAACAAATGGTTATCTTATTAATGGCCCCCCACAAGATGATGGACTTCGAGGAAGGATGTTTAGTTTGAAGCACAAGTTGCGAAATTGAGATGAAGATAAGGCTTTGGTATCTTTGGTGCAAATATAATAGAATGTTAAATCACCGCGAGCAACCTTATCACACACAAAATGGAAGTTAATCTCGGCACGTATGGTGCGAGCATGAAAAATTGGATTGGTAGTGAGGTAAGTGCCACCAATGTTGTCACACCATAAGACTAGAGGTGAAGAAAGAAAAAGATTAAATTCAAATAACAGTGATTGAATCCAAGTTAGTTCTGTGGTAGTATCAGCTAACGTTTTGTATTCAGACTCTGTGGAGGAACGAGCCACAGTCCTTTGCTTGCGAGCCTACCAAGAAATAAGATTAGAGCCAAGATAGATGGCATAACCACCAATTGACTTATGATCATCACTACAACCAACCTAGTCATAATCAGAAAAGGTCTGTAACTTTGTGACAGTGGTATGAGAGATTCGGAGTCTAAGATCAGAACTTGTACGAAGATAGCGCAAAATTCGTTTAACAGCGACCCAATGAACTTTAGAGGGTGTATGCATGTACTGACAAACTTTAAGGATAGCAAAGGAAATTTCAAGTCAAGTTAACGTGAGATATTGCAACATACCGACAATCCTCCGGTAAAGCGTATGATCAGCAAGAGGAGGACCAGAATGCTGAGAGAGCTTAATAGAGGGCGAAATGGGAGTTCAAACACCTTTAGAGTCCTGCATTCCAGATTTGGAGAGAATTTCCAAAATGTATTTCTTTTGAGACAAAAGAATGCCTTCAGAGTGGGGAACGACTTCGATGCCAAGAAAATAATGTAAGGACCCCAAGTCTTTAAGAGAGAAATCACGACCCAATTGAGTAATAAAAGATGATAACATGGATGGTTGATTCCCAGTGATTAAGATATCTTTCACATAAATGAGGACAAACACTTGAATGTCATTCTTATGTTAAATAAAGAGGGAAGAATCAACCTTAGAATTGGGGAAACCAAGATTTAGCAATTGAGTAGTAAGCCGATGAAACCGGCACGGGAGCTTGTTTGAGCTTGTTTGAGACCATACAAGCTCTTATGCAACTTGCAAACGTGAGTGGGATGATCAGGATCAATGAATCCGAAAGGTTAAGACATGTAAACTTCTTCATTGAGAGTGCCATGCTAAAAGGCATTGTGGACGTTGAGTTGATGAATGGACGAGTCGCGAGAAATTGCAACGGATAAGATGATCCGAATGGTGGTAGGTTTAACAACTAGGCTAAAGGTCTTCGAGTAGTCGATGCCATACTGTTGATGAAAGCCCTTAGCAACTAACCGAGCTTTGTATTGTTCAAGAGAACCATCAGTTTTACGCTTGATAGATACACCCACTTGCAACCAATGGTGTTTATATGAGGAGTGAAAGGGACAAGCGACCAAGTGCCATTGCGAAGAAGTGCATTGAATTCTTCGGCCGTAGTAGTGTGCCAATGAGGGTGTTTGTTGGCTGTAGTAAAACAAGTTGGTTCAATGTCAGTAGGGGAAGGAATGGGCGGATCATGAGTAGCAAGCATGGCGAAGGATTTGGCTGGTTTAGGATTGGGCCGAAGGACCATAGGGTGTGTTCGGTTGGGTCTTAAAGTGGCATCATGAGAAGGTGATGGACCAGACAAGTTAGAAGCCGTAGGAGGGTAATCTGGTTGGGAAAATAGATGAGGGAGATCAACAAGAAGATTGATGCCATCTGGGGGATAAGGATGGACACTTGGATGAGCATGATCCTGTGATGAAGAGAAAATCAGTTGTGAAGGGGAAGTCGAAATTAATGGAGGATCTGAAATTAATGGAGAAGCTGAAACATATGGCAATTGGTTGTGATGGGGGGGTGGCAGAATTAGCATTTAAAAGGGATGGGGAAGCTGAAACAGATGGCAATCGATTGCAATGTGATGGGGCAAAATTAGCATTTAATGGAGGATTGCGTGGAGAAGGCAAATTGGGTGTAGTAGGAAAGGAGGGGGGAGTTGGGAGGTGATGAGGTGCCAGCACATGGGATAATAATTGAGTGGCTAGGTTGAGGAGTGGAATTAGGAGGAGATTTGGATAATTTGATGGGAGGCCTTGAGAGATGACGTGGATAAGGGCCAAGAATTGAGGAGTGGGGAGAAATGGATGAAACCGAATTGGAGGCGGGAACCAAAAAATCGAAAACGGCCCAAGGAGAAGATTTCGGAAGAGTACGATCAGATGAATTAAAAGATTTGAAATTAGCAAACGGAAATTGTTGCTCATCAAACCGAACATGGCGAGCAATGTAAATGCGGTTCGTAGAACGGTCAAGACAAAAATAACCCAAATGAGAGTCACTATGGTCAAGAAAAACACACGGGCAAGACCGAAATTAGATTTTGTGCTGATTATATGAGCGGAGATATGGAAAACATAAACACCTAAATATTTTAAGAAATGAGTAATTAGGCGAAGAATGAAATAAAGTGTCAAAAAGAGTTTGACCATTTAAAGGAGTAGATGGAGAACGGTTAATCAGATAAACGGTAGCAGAACAAGAAAATTTCCAAGATTTTAAGGGAACATGACTACGAGCCATAAGGGAGAGACATGTTTCAACAATGTGCCAATGACGGCGCTCAACAGATCTATTTTGCTCATGGGTGTGAGGACAAGCAAGGTGATGAACAATGCCTCGTTGGGTAAAAAATTGATTAATTTGCGATATTCACCACCCCATTCAGATTGAACTAATTTAATTTTTAGATTAAAGAAACGTTCAACCATGACTTGAAATTTGGGAAAATAGAGAACACATTAAATTTGCGAGCCACTGGATAAAACCAAATAAACTTTGAATAATCACCCACGAAAATTACGTAATAACGAAAACCTTCATTAGAGAGAACATGGGAGGGACCCCATACATCAGCGAAAATAAGATCCAGTGGCGCAACACTCGTGTAACGACTACTACCTAAAGGAAACCTAGAAGATTTGCCAAGTTGACAAGCAGAACAAACAGAAGACAACTTTGAAGAAGAAAATGGCACATTATTCAGACGAAGAACACGACGAAGAGCAGCTTGATAAGGGTGACCCAAATGATGATGCCAATTATTGAGAGAGACATGCTCAACGGGGAAGAAAGAGGGAGTGCCATTTGTAGAGGATGATGGCGTGAAACAATAGAGGCCATTTTTATTCGTTCCATGCAAAATAATTTTCTTGGAGACCTGATCCTTCACAAAAAAAGAAAATGGATGAAATTTAAAAAACACATAATTATCCTTGCAAATTGATGAGCAGAGAGTAAGGATTTAGTGATGGCAAGAACATGAAGAATTTTAGATAAATGAAAAGAGGAGGTGGAGGAATGAAGAGTGGATGAACTTGTATTGCAAATTTGAAGGCCCTTACCATTGCCTACACGGAGTTGATCTGGACCAAGATACTCGTCATGAATGATGAGATTGGAAAGATCGGGAGTGACGTGATGAGTCGCTCCATTGTCATGGAACCAATCATAGTGGTGTGGCATGCCGTGATTGGAAAATGCAGCCAAATGTGCAGCAGGTGGCTAAGCATGGTTATAACGTTGGTAACAATAGTGGGGTAGATGATTGGTACCATTACAAATTTGACAGCGAGGGCGCTGATCATTGGAAAAACATCGATTGTCATTATAGGAATGACCACCACGACGATTCAAAGAATCATGAGATCATCCGCCAAAATGAGAGGAGCCACAACTACGAGAATTGGAAGACGTGCGAGACCGATTGGAGCCTCCATGGTGAGCAAGATTAGTAGTTGGGGCCATGGAATCAGAATAAAGGGAAAGCGAAGCAGGTAGGATGGTGGAATCATGATAAAGAAATTCATGACTATGGAGGAGATTGTGAAGTTCAGAAAAAGAGATGGGTTTTGGATGAGTAGTGACAGTATTAACAAGATTTTTGAACTCAGACCGTAGGCTTTTAAAAGTGTAAATACTAAAATCGGTGAGTGCTAGGGGACGACCCCCGCAGCTGCAAGTTCATCAGAGATAAGCTTGGCTTGATGGAGATAGGTAGAAATAGCTTTATCATCTTGCTTGAGTTGTTGAAGTTGCATGTAAAGTTGAAGAATACGAGTATTAGAAGGAGAAGCAAGGGCAGCTTCTAGAGTGATCCATATCTGATGAGAGAAGGTAAGACTCACAGTCAAGGGAAAAACATCTTCAGAAAGGGAAGAGATGAGAAGACTTATAAGCATTGGATTCCAGGCATGATGAGCAGAATTATCTTGAGTAATAATGGTGCCATCCATGAGAATAGTGGGAGAAGGGCATGGTGTGGTGCCATCAACAGAGCCCGTGAGAGCATGGCCACGAAGAAAGGGTACTAAATGGGTTTTCCAATAGAGAAAGTTGGTGGTGGTAAGTTTAAGACAAAGAAAATGGTGCGCACTGGAAAGAGAGGGTGGAGTTGTGACGGAAAATTGGGTAGAATTGTTAATAGCATTGGAGGACAATGAAGGAGATGATTGAGCAGAGTGTGTGGTAGCCATTAATTAGTAAGGCTCTGATACCAAATTGTAAATAGTGTTTAGTTGAATCTCAGTAATTAATATTATTAACATTGCAATGGGTTATATATAGGAGTACATCTACAGATATGATAAAATACAAATACAAAAATCAAAATAACAAATGGTTATCTTATCCCAACTAACTTTTATCTAATAACAGGAAAACTTGCCAAGTGCATCGATGTTTTCATCTTTCTAACAAGCTTTAATTATGCTTAGCTTGATACTGACTGCACTGTTTTATGTTGATCAGTTTTCGGGTACTAATCGTTCGGGAGGTGAGAGATTTTGTGTTAGTTGCAGACAATGATGAATTGGTATGCTGGCATCGTCTGCTGTTTGTTCAGGAATGCATTGAATTTTAATCAATCTAATTTAAATTTCTTTTTTTTGTTACCAATGCAGGACAGCGCTAGGGAACTTAGAGTAGTAAACTAACAGTTGGGTTTTTGGCGGGTCAGGTACTTATAGATGAGAGCTTTAAGAGGTGGAAGAATTGCGTATGGTTTTTGGCAGGGAAAGAATGGGAATTAGCTTGGCTTTCGAATTAGAAATTACTGTAAATTGAGACAAGTGGTTCGGGTTGTGAATACTGAATAGTACCCAGCACGATTAATTTCATGTTTCCATTGAAATATAGAATGAATCGTCTAGGAATAATCTTGAATTTCTTAGAGGACATCCTTTAGATCAAGATCCCTCATACATGCCATAGGTCTTCAATAGTCATCCATTAAGTGAAGAATTATGATGTTTATTGGCTGTTGCCTGTTGGTCTTCTTGTGTTAGGAAGACGTAGATTTCCAAATTTTGCGTTTACTACTTTGAACATCATTTGTAGATTTCCAAAATTTGGAGTTTAGGTGCAGTATTATTGATGTAAATTGCTGTTCAACAAAACTGTAGACAGAGATAATAGTTTGGAAATAATTTTCTCATTCATTCAATAAAATCCTGAATTACACTAATCTCTACTTATAAAAATTACAAGGGTCTAAACTAATAAATGAATCACTAATTAGTCTACCTAATAAAGATAC
>JAOTRH010143641.1:0-13658 GCA_034768845.1 Heliamphora exappendiculata | reverse complement strand
CTCCTCTCTAACAAGTAGGTGGTCCTATCACATTCACAAATGCACAATTTATATCGCATAAAGTAGCTCATACTACTTCGTCCATCTCTATAGAAAATCGAACAGTATATCTCCGTAGTTCTCCAAGTCCATGACGTGTACATGTGGTGTAAAAAATTGTTATACACATCTAGTATTTACTTGAAGAACAAAATGATATGTGGTTCAAAAAATTTCTCAAATAAAACATTTAAAACGGTAAGCCACCAATTACAATATAGATTTATACATTTGCAAACTGTTCGAAACTGAACAATTCAAGAACCAACACATCAAAGTTGAATACACTAACCTTGATGAGAATTCTTGAACGGGTCTAATATTATATGCTTATATTTTGATTAACTCATCCATGCATGCATGAGTTAATCAGAATATATTTGAATGCATGCAACAGCAATAAAACAAGAAACCCTTGTTAGTTTGTGGTCATGTTTAAGATATCTAAAAGGTTTAATTTTTAAGATGTTAAGTTTTTTTTTAAAAGAGAAAAAATTAAAAGTTAGAGTCTTAGGGATAATTTTTAAAATGTTTAGTTTTTTCTGTTTTTTTTTTGTTTTAGTCTGTGGTCCTGCTTGATTATTACATGGAAGTCAGTATCACTTTCTCCCTTTTTTTATGCTTTACTTGAGCTTCCTAAATAATGTGCTTTCTTTTCCCAAAATATTGTTAATTTTGTTAAGAGTGATGCTAATAGAGCTGCCTATTATGGGGCGAAATTGGCTTTGTCCTTTGAAAGTGAAGACAAGGGAGTTTGCCCTCTCTGACCGCATCATATTGTCCAATCCAAATGTAGGCCGGATGGCCAGTTTGATATTTCTTAATAAATTTTATTCTCTTTCTAGAAAAGAAGAAAAAGACACTACAACAAAATGCGCAATTAGCAACTAAATTTTCCAAACGCATGATATTTTTAATTGACAAATATATATTTTTGACTACAATAAAATAAAATACGTTGACAAAAGTTTAAAAAAAAATAGCGACACAGAACTCATTCGTTAGCAAATAGTATTGAAAAATATTTGGCACCAAATTTTTTTCTCGCCATCATGATGTAAATCTTTTACCTATGCAGTATTTATTTTTGCTAACACGTGAATCGTCAATTAATAAAAACTCATTACCGACAAATTCTATATGTAGGTAAAAGTCAATATATTTTTTAACCGCAATAAGTTTATTACTTTTCCAAACATATTATGTATTGATAAATAAAAAATTCATTACCGACAAATTTTGTACTTAGGTAAAAATTAACATATTTTTTTAATCAATATAATTTTAATAAATTTTTAAAGATTTTTTATATAGTTTTGTTTTAGTAAAAAATTTTACGTTAGTTTAAACAAAAATACTTTTTAAATTTATCTCGTTACGAAAAAATTAAAAAAATAAAAAAATAATTAAAAAATAAAAAATAATTCATACGAGACAAAAAAAAAAGCGTTGAAAAGCCACTCCAAGGTTTCTTAAGGCCTTTTTTTGTCTTTAATAAAAAAATTTTCAAATCTAGTTAAAGAAGTTATACTTTTATATTCGTTTTATCATTAGAAATTGAAAATATAAAAAAAATCTTAATCAAAATAATTTTTAAAAAATCAAAAAATTACAAAAAAAATTACAAAAAAAAAAAAAAAAAACCATCCCAAACATAGTGATAGTGATAATCTCACTCTAGTTGGTCTTAATTTATACATTAAAACTCCTAGCCAAACACTGAAAATCCCCAATTAACTTAAGTAATAGCTCTTAAAATCCCTAATTAACCTAACCTGACCCTTCCTTCTCTAAATCACAGCAAACGCCAGGACGCCCGCTAACCCCACCCCTCCTTGCGGCGTCGCCTCCCCACCTCTCCTTGCGTCGTCGCTGCCCCACCTCTCCATGGACCATCGCCGTCCCCCACTGCTCCTTGAGCCGTCGCCGCTCAACCGCATCCCGCGCCGTCGCTGCTCCATAGATCGTAAGCTTGAATCTTCACTTGTTTGCTGCTTTTGATGTTCTTAGAGCTTGGTCTTGCTGCTAATACTGAAGCTAATAACATAGAATGTGTGTGTTCATGAGATGATTGGGGTGTTGGTTTGTGGGGCTGTTGGTTTGCTGCTTCTATGGGATTTTGCTGGTTGTTTAGAGCATTGGTTGCTACTTATGGATTTTTGCTATCTTCTTTTCTATGGGATTTTGTTGCTGTTATCTAATAAGAATATCATAGATTTCTTTGGAACTTATCCAATTTAGTACGTGCAAATTCATATATAACCAGTAACAAAATTATTGAAGAGATATTTTGAATTCCAAGGTCTAATTTTATCGATGGGCAGATTTTGTAGAGGGATCTAGTGAGCAAGAGCGAGAGACAAAAGAGGGGGAAAGCCTGAAACCAATGTACCCGAATTTTTTTTTTTTATTACTTCTTATTTATCACTTAACGTAAAAATTATTGAGTACTAGCAGTGGGTTTTTACTTCAGCCTATTTATTCACGGCAGTAGTTACGAATTTGATTATCTTTCATCTTTTTTATATTGACATTAACGTAATTTTTTTTTTTGTGTGGTTCAGATAATTCTCATTTTGCTCAAGGTATGTAATAATTTCGTATGTCTTGTTCACATATAATCTGTATTCACATATATTAAAATCATCACTAAAGTTATTAAAATACAACTTTTGTTTTTCATATCATTTACTTTTTTAGTCATGAAATTAATACTCTATCGCTCAACAATTCTCACACTTCTACGTTTGAGATTCCCATATCTAATTGAATAATGGTAGAATTTTATAATTTTTTTCTCATCCCAAAAAGCTAGAAATATATAAATATTGAAAATTTAAATTTAACTATTTTGCCTTCTCTTAGTTTTGTTGGCAACCAAATTGACAAATAAAAGCAATTAACATATAATGTTCCTTTTTTTTCCTCAACAAATTATAGATGTCAATGTCTCAATAGTTGATGGCCATACTAGAATAACATTTCTTCTCTTTTTCTCACAAGTATGGTCTTGTGTTTCTATTTCTTTGGATTGCTCTTTAGATTTCGATTTAAATGAGGCAATATTAATTTTTATTTTTATTTTTTCATTGCCCTTCTGTCTTTAATTTAGAGTTTTTAGAATTTTTCTACCCAACAACAAACAATTTGCTATCTGATAAGGAACATGTTAAAATATTTTTATTCTCGCTTGTTTTCTCTTTAGTTGTTTTGGGAGTGGATGAGTATTAACTATTGAGTTTCTTTTTATTTTTTTGTATATTTAGTTGCTTAGATGAGAATTTTTACTGAAATTTTATCACCACATCTCAATTCCATAAAAGGTTGAAAACGAAAGGAAAAAATTACTGCAAGCAGAACAAGTTCTAGAGAGGCATCTGAATAAAACTCTAGCCAAGATCTAGAAAAGGTAGATGATGATTGCAATGATAGTGGTGAAGACAAAAAAAATGACAAAAGTAGAAGAACTTGATCAGAGAAAGCAAAACCAAAAGAACGCGGGCCAGTAAAGTGAAAAGACTTCCTGAAATTGCACCAAGCATATTGTTTATGTTACATAATATTGTTTGTCAAAATAATTAAAATTTTAATTTTTATACGACTGGATGAATTTATTATTTCTTTTCAAACTGATATACTGTGTCAATTTTGTTTGGATGAAATTACTTATATAACAGAATTTTAAAATTTTAGTATATATTATGACTTTATTAATTTCTATTAAATGTGTTTGAATGAAACAAAATATTTGAGGTGGTCAAATATAATATAATACTTTTGACGATGAACTCAATTGTGGACAAAGATTTACCCTTAGCAACATATTTTAATGTGTCGACAAAGTATTAAAATTAAAAATATCGTAATTACTTTTGACAACAACTTTTATCGTTGGCAAAAGTGTCAAAATAGCCTAGATATGAATGATTTTTGTCAACGGATCATATATTTGCCGACACAAAATTTAACTTATTGGCGATGCAAAACTATGTTGGCAAATCCATCTTTTTTGTCAACGTATAGACTATACGTTGGTGAAATCTTTTGGTTGCGCCTTCTTACCAACAACTTGGCGACGCACTAATTTGTGTCGAAAAACACTATTGCTTACTCAATTAAACTTTTACCGATAAATTTTGTTGCGTTGGCAAGTCTATTTTTTGTTGTAGTGAGAGAAAGTACCATTGGCAATAAACTGGTACAGGTTTCAAATAAAGCAATGAAATTAATTAATGGAATGAGACAGCAACGACGTTAATGAAGTGAGACGGCAATGAAGAGAGAGGGAGAGGGAGAGGGCACATAGACGGTGTCGCAACTTGAAGGGAGAGGGCAGAGAGAGAGAGAGCAGTGTTAGGTTTATAAGGGTTGCTACGTATTGTATTGGGGTGACTCCAACTTTTGGGTTTATTATGATTTAATAATTCCTGCTTAAGTAAAACTACGTAGTTTTAGTTTTCAAATTAATAAAATGACGTAGTTTGATTTATTAGGGTTTATTAATTTCCGTCTAAGTAAAACTACGTAGTTTAGTTTTAGATTAATAAAACAACGTAGTTTGGTTTATGAATTTTTGTGACGAGGCCATGCCGATGCGAAAAGATTTTTTTGCAACTAGAGTTTTTGCAACGGCTAATTTGCCGTCGTAAATAATCAATTTTTCCCTTTCGCGTCGGCCATGTTTTCCATCTCAAAAAATAATAATTTTTTTGTATCAGCTATTTGGCTACTGCTGCCGTTTCAAAAAAATACTGTTTGCGTCGAGACATTAGCCGACGCAAAAAAAATTAAGGCAAAAGGTACTTTTTTCATAGGCAAACTAGTCGACGTAAAAAAGCTCGATGTAAAAAGTCTTTTTTCTAGTAGTGTGTTTTAATTAACCAGTATCATGTGAAAAAGTAATGTTAGCAAATTAGTATTTTCTAAAACGGCCAAGTGTTTTTAAACTCACTATAGTACTATAATTGCTATAAATTTGTTGCAAAAATATCGTTATTATTAACTAGAGCCTCTAGCATCATAGTCGAGACAACGATGCTCCAATACGTAGTCTTTTGACATTGGGAGAACTTGTGTTTTTAGTAAATAGTTGTTCGTGCCGAACCAATCTGACCCCTTTGGTTTTGAATTTTAACGATCATTTCTTGCAATCTTAATTATAATTAAAATGGGGAGGATTAAAATTTGTAATGAATAAATATTAAAATAATACGATTACAAATTAAGCATGGAGGATCATACAATAGCTAGTAGTCAATATAGATATGTCGTGCATGTTTGTGTTTACCTTATAGACAAGAAACTTATAAATTAGGCCTTCTAAGATCTTTTTTCCTGATTTTCAGGTGTTTATTTAATATCTACAATCAATTATTGTGTAATTATATTATTATGTGACATTACTGATATATATATATATATATATATATATATATATTTGTTCCACAATATATTAGAAAACATTTAGATGAGACAATGTTAGCTTACCTTTGTTGTCTAAGTAAAAAACAAAAATGACTTACACTTAATATATATTAGGTTTTTCAATTTGTTAGAATACTACGCAAAAAAATACCATACAATATGTTTTTAAAAAACTAAAAAACATTGGTGTTGTTGCCATTGGGTTTTTGTTTTAGGTATGGGTGCTTTGGTTTCTGCTGTCTTTTTTTATTCTTTTTGCGTAGTCTTTCTTTCGATTGACTATTTATCAATTGTATTTTATTTAAATTTTAGATTAGCCCTCTCGGAGTGTAAGTCTAAAATTGTTCTTATTTGGGTGGTGGCAATAAAATTTTTTCATTACTGATCAAAAAAAAAACTTTATGATATTATTATCTGTTGAAATTTGAACAATAATTTTCGAACGCAAACGAAAACAAAAATTATTGTACACACCAAAGAAAAATCGCATAAGAATTTACGTTGTTCGGCACAACCTGCTTACCATTTACGGGTGAGAGAAATAATCAACAATAACTGTATAATGTACAAACCCAATATCAAAAACACTCAAAAATTCGACACCCATAACCCGAGTTCTAAAACAAATTTTGTTTTCCTGCTCAAAGATTATTCTCGTGCCCTCAGTATTTTTTTATCTTTCTCATCTTTACTTCATTGATTTACTCTTCACACTATAACTAGAGTTATAAGGTCTTATTTATAGGCAAACCCTAAAAACATAGCCCCCATATAATTATAAAATCATACACATATTAAATTTCTTATAGATTTATGACTCCAGCCCAACCAAAGTACATGTAAATAAAATACTAATTATATTGGTCCACAGAATACAAGATATACACCCAACAATTTCTACATTGGCTTGAATTTTTCAAACCACCTTAAAGATAATTAACGTCGGTGTCGATTTTGCTGTCATTGTCAATCAGCTACACTCAAACCAATGTAGCCCACACTTCTACTCTAAGATGTCTGGCCCTTATTCGGGGAGGTGTCATGATTGCTAATCATCTGACGAATTAAAAAATCGTCATCTGATTTGATTCCACCTATAACTAAAATCCTAATTGCATTAATTGATGATTAGTTTTCTACCATTAATTGAACCAGATTATTTTCGGTTGCCTCTGATCACCCGCAATCAAACCCGATTGCTCCTAATCACCTTTGATCTTATCCAATTAATCCCAATTTATGCAAATATGTCCAATCTCATCAAATTATTTAGAATTTGAAAATTTTAACTATACCGATGAATCTGCAGCACTGAAAAACCTTAGCAAACACCTTCTTCTTTAATTATTTTGTAATATATACGATTCGATATAACAAAACAATTATAAACCGTCAATTTTAAAAAATTTGGTCAACACAGGATAAAAAACCTTCAATGGATTCAATTCCTAATCCATCACCGCTTGCCCAATGCCCTGAATGTTGTGAATTACCTTCTTATTTTCACGACAACCAAGAATCCACTGCAAAGAAAATCACTTTCAATGCCTAAATGCCGGTAAAAAAAAAAAAAAAAATTCTTTCACACTAGTGACGCGCTCAGAACTGCCGCACCGAACACGCCCTTACCAGTCATGTCATCGAACAAACCCTTACCAGTGCCACCGCGCCTGCTCCCTTTTTTTTTTTTTTTTTTTTGCAAAAAAATTATTTTTGATTTATACCAACCAAAATCAAAAAATAATACATGTGCTTCGATCTTCTCCCACTATTTCGATTCTTTAACTGTCAATTTTAATACTAGTTGAGATTTGAACATCAATTTCCAAAGATAAACGAAAACAAAAAACATTGCACGCACACACAAAAAATCACATAAAAATTTACGTTATTCGGCACAACATGCTTACATCTACGGGTAAGAGAAATAATCAATAATAACTGTAGAATATTCAATTCGAGATAAAAAACACCCAAAAATTACACACCCACAACCTGAGTCCTTAAACAAATCTCATTTTTTTATTCAAATGTTATTTTCGTGCTCCTGAAATTTTTTTATATCTCTGTACATCTTTACCCAATTGATTTACTCTACACACTATAACTAGCGTTATAAGATCCTATTTATAGGCAAATCCTAAAAACCCTAGCCCCAATATAATTATTTAAAAAAATTGTGTGCAAAAAAATTATTTTTGATTTATACAAATCGAAATCAAAAAGTAATACTTGTGCTCCGATCTTTTCTCACGGTTTTGAATCTTCAACCGTCGATTTTGATACCACTTGTTGGGATTTGAATACCAATTCTTAAACACAAACGGAAGCAAAAAAATATTACACACACTAAAGAAAAATTACATAAAAATTTACGTGGTTCAGCATATACAAAAATAATCAAAAATAGTTATAGAATATACAAACTCGAGATCAAAAACACTTAAACATCCGACACCCACGACCCGAGTTCTGAAACAAACCCTATTTTTCCACTCAAAGGTTATTCCCGTGTCCCGAGTATTTTTTCATCTCTCTCTACATTTTTACCTCCTTGATTTGCTTTCCACACTATAGCTAGAGTTATAAAATTCTATTTATAGACAAATCCTAAAAATTTTAACCCTGCATAATTATATAACCCTACACATATTAAATTTTTTATGAATTCATGACTCCAGCCTAACCTAAATACATGTAAATAAAATACTAATTATATACAAGGTGCACACCCAACATTTTCATACCGAGATCTGTTACTCTCTTTTGGGGGTGTTTGACAAAATTATTATTAGTAGTTTTTTATTTTCTGCTACTGATTTTAGTTATAAATTATAAATTTTTTTAAATACCTATAATTTTGTTATAAATTATAACAATTTTTTTTCATTTCAGTTACAAACTATAATCTTTACCAAACACTCATAATTTATGTTACAAATTACAATCTATAATTTACTAATTTCAGCCCTTTCAAATACAACATTTATTTGTTTTTTTTTTTGTCCCACCCTTAATTTAGTATTCTAACGCGGCTACAATATGAGAAGATAAATGAAAATTTTGTTAAGTTGAAAAATAAAAGATGGGGTGAGAACATTAATAATAAAGTTAGCATTAATTGTTAAGGACAGTGATGTTACACTAATAGAAAGGACTAACAAAGCGGACAAATGATCCAAAGCCTTGATTTCCAACCGTTGAAAAATCAGTACCCTTTAGTGAGAAAAAAAAAAAAAAAAACTATGGTATTAGTGGAGAGCACTTGGAGCTTCACTAATTTAGGCAATGATTTCATCTCGCTAGCAAATTTAGCCAAGGACTAGAAAATCAATCACCATTTAATAAGATTTGGTTGGTCACCTTTCACCACATCATGAAATTGACCCGACCCGCTATCTACAATAATACTATAAAATATATGAATTACCACCTCTTATCCAATCACAATCTAGTTTTGTTAGATCGTGGAAGGCTGGATTGGGGATCGAAACCATTTTGATTTTTTAATGTATAATTATCTCAACCCTCTCTTAAATTTTTAGATCTCATTTAATAATTGTTGTAGATTGAGTAGAATTAGTAGTAAGCTGAAACTAAGAATAATGTAGAATAAGATTATGAATAAAATGAGATTAGTTATTTTGCATTTGATTTGAGTATAATTAAGTGATGGGTTAAAAAAACTCATATTTGATTTGAGTGGAATTAAATAGTGTAATATGAGATTAAATTTATGAATTTTTAATATTACCTTTGTACTAAAAAACTAATAAATATATTTTAGTTTTTTATATTAGCTACTAAGTTAATTTATTTTAAAATTAACTTAAATAAGCTAATAAGTTAAATTTTATGTTAGTTATTTTAATATTTTTTTATTTTTTTATTAATTTTTAAAAATTTTCAAATTTACTTCTTGGATTAAATAAATAAGTACTAATAAATTAATATGTTATTTTTTCAATATTAATATTAAAATTACTTAATTTTAATATTAATACTAATATAAAATATAATAAATTACTTAATATTAAAATTAAGTTAAATAAACTAATAAATTACTAAAATTACCCTTAAGATGCTTCAACTTAATGCCCTTTTTAATATTAATATTGTAAGAGGGTAAAATAGTCAAATAAAATTAACTCAATAGAATAGGATTATCAATACCACACCCCCCATGGGATTGCTAATTCTACATTATCATGGGTTTCATAGTCCATTGGAGTAGCCATCCATTGCATTTTGTTTAAAACAAACATGGGATTGAAAAGCTTAATGGATTAGCAACCCAATCCAAGGCTCTATAACAAGCATCGAACATGGCCATGGCCTTGGTGTAGAGATGTTAAAAGCAAGATATTCATGAAGGGTGGGGATTATGCCTTGCTTAGAAAGTTGCAGGATGTAAAGACGGCAATCAAGGTATGGAGTAGGGAGGGCCCAGGGGACATTAAGGAGAAAATCTCGAAAACGGTCACTTTTTTGGATGAGTTCAACAGGCTGGCTAAGGCAAGGAATTTGCAAGAGGACGAAAAAATATGAGTCGTGTATTGAGACAAAGACTGTGGGAGAAACATTGTTAGGAGGAAAATGCATGGAGACAGAATTAACTGGCTTAAACTAGGTTACCTCAATACGCCTTTTTCTATATATGCGGTGGCAAGAGGGAGGTGTAGGAGAAACGCAATTGTTCACTTACTACTTAGGGAGCCAAGTTGTAGTTAAACCTATAGATGTTAAAGATGTTATTATGGTTTTTATTTTTAAGAATTTGTTCAGAGAACAAGAACGTGACATGCCAATCATTTTTTTTTTTAACAACGAAAGAAGATTTTATTCAAAACAGCATGAAGACAGTAACAAGGACCTTGTGAAAAGATCAGCAAAAAGTTCAATATCTCTTCACAAGGGGCAGGCCACTGAAATTACATGAAGTAGTTGGTAAGACACCAACCTTAAAAGATTGTCTACTCATCAAAGGAAAAAGTATAGGAATAGGTTGGTGTTTTCTTCTAGGAATAGGTTGGTGGCTCTCTTCTTTGAACTTGATCCGTGTCAAGTTGTAGCCAGTACTAGTTACGATGGAGATAAGGCCCCGGGACCGAATGGTTTCAATTTTTCTTTCATTCCGAAGTTTTGGTCTTTGATCAAGCATGATATTTGGGGATTTATGAGGAAATTCCACTCAAATGGGAGGTGAGAAAAGTGACTTATTGCCTCTTTCCTTACTCTAATTCCCAAAGTGAGCAACCCCTAATTTTTTAGTGAGTATGCGCCTATTAGTTTAGTGGGAGCACCTTATAAAATTCTCTCAAAAACTCTTGCTAATAGAATGAAGGGTGTAATGCACATAGTTGTGCGAGAGGTCCAAATGATTTTCATCAAAAGTAGAAAAATACTAGATGGAGTGTTAACCGCCAACAAAATCATTAAGATGTGGAAGTCTCAAAAGAGGAAAAGAGTGGTTTTGAAATTAGATTTTCAAAAAGCATGCAATTGTGTTAGTGAGGACTATTTAATAGATATGTTGCTAAGGCTTGGCTTTTGGGAAATATGGTCAAGGTGAATTAAGGAGTGCATTTCCACGGCCTCATTATCAGTGTTAGTAAATGGGATAGCAATCAAGGGGTTTGCAATGGATAGCGGTACAAAATAAGGGAACTCTCTATCCCCATTTCTGTTCAATGTGGTGGCCGATGGTTTAAATCATGGGGTAAGTGTGATACCTCATTTCACAGCCCACTCAAATATGTGATGCCCTCATCTCAAAAAGCATGCAATTGTGTTAGTGAGGACTATTTAATAGATATGTTGCTAAGGCTTGGCTTTTGGGAAATATGGTCAAGGTGAATTAAGGAGTGCATTTCCACGGCCTCATTATCAGTGTTAGTAAATGGGATAGCAATCAAGGGGTTTGCAATGGATAGCGGTACAAAATAAGGGAACTCTCTATCCCCATTTCTGTTCAATGTGGTGGCCGATGGTTTAAATCATGGGATAAGTGTGATACCTCATTTCACAGCCCACTCAAATATGTGATGCCCTCATCACATGACTCAAGTTCTACCCCTATTTGAGATGTGAATAGCAGTCCATTAGCAGACACAGAGCAGCCAATAAGTATGCACAAGTACACAACCTGGGCCTCTACCCCTCTTCGGAGCTTCGACTCTGCTATCCACACCATCATAGAGCCTTTTTTAGAACCACAAGTACACAACCGGGGCTTCTACCCCTCTTCGGAGCTTCAACTCTGCTATCCACACCATCACATAGCCCTCTTGGTTCTGATGACTTTTTTATCTGTAAATACTCACACACCCACAACTCTCACACCTTGCATTTAGTAAGGTTTGAACTCCCAACCTCCCATTTGGAAGGATAACACATATACCATTGGGCTAAAGGCTACTTGGTATAAGTGGACTCTAACCCAATAAGTTTGTCCTAAAATTACTTGTATCGTACATATTTAGGGAACTTATTTTAAAAGGTTAGCCGTCTCATTTGGTATATTTATCTAGATACAAGTTCCTTTTAATTTTTAATGGTTAGTGTTCCCTTAAATCTTATCTATTATTATTATTCCAAAAATACTATCATTCATAGTAACACTCTTGGGAAGAAAGGCTTCAGAAAATATAAACTTCGCCTTTTGAAATCTAAGAAATAGAATCCCCAAAATCTAAGAAACGGAATCCCCAATATTTAAAATGAAAATCTAAACCATTTGATATAATTTTGTAAAATATATCATTCACGGCTGCGGCTAACTCTCCACAAGGTATTTGTATGTCTCATTTTCTACATAGATTTACAATACAATAAGAAGTCCCGCTTTTGGAAGAAGTACCAATTTTTTAGGAAAAAAAAGAATATTATTTTTTTTGAATGTCTCATTTTATTGTATTGAGTCATTTTTTTTTTCAACGTCAAAACAAACTAATTGATTGATTTCATAATCATAGTAATTACAAAAAAGACAATCAAGAAGAGAGATAAAATTCAAGGGAGCAGGAAGTGTGTGGGATTAAGAAAATTCTAAAGTGTTTCGAGCTTGTATCTAGGCTAAAAATCAACTTCTCTAAGAGTTTGGTGGTGGGTGTTGGGGTTCCTGATTCCTACATGTCCTCCTTAGAGGATAAGCTCTACTTTAAAGTTGGTGCTTGCCTCTAAAATATCTATAGCATATCAGTGGGCATGAATCCTAGGCTCTTGAGGTGTTGGGAGCCCCTTCTTGAGAAATTTCGAAAGAGACTGGTTCCTGAAAAAGAAAATTATTATCTTAGGCTAGGTCGGCTTCACTTGATTAAAGCTACACTGTCTAATCTACCTGTATATTATTTGTCCTTGTACAAGATGCCTAAAGGAGTTGCCAGGCATACTATCAAAATTTAGAGTAGATTTCTATGGGGGGGGATGAAGTGGATAGAAGGAAAACTCATCTTGTTGGATAGAAGTATATATCTTAGAGTAAGGTTGCTAGTGGTTTGGGGGTGGTCGACCTAAGCCTCAAAAACAATGCTCTCCTCTTGAAATGGTGGTGGAGGTTTGGGAGGGAGCAAAAGAGTTTGTAGAGAAAGATCATATGCTCCAAGTATGAAGGTGCTTCAGAATGGCTACCAAAGTTGATGAATGGGGTTAAATACTCTAACACTTGGAAGGATATCCTCCTAGTGGGCTCCTTAGTGGGTCCCTTAACTGAGGTGATTTTGAGAAATTATATTCTAAAGTTGGGTGATGGGGGTGATCTCAGGTTTTGGGAAGAGGTTTTGGGAAGATTGCTGGGTGAATGGTCAGGTGTTGAGAACAGTATTTCCTCGGCTATTCCTTCTTTCTACGCAAAAAGAAGCTTTTATTAAGGATCTATTCTTGAGGGAGCATCCTAAACCCTAGATATTAGAATTTCGAATGGGGCTCTTCAAATGAGAGAAGGGGTGTCTGCAGCAGTTGCTTCCCTTGCTTACCCCCCACATCTCGAGGTTGAACCATAAAGATGTCATGCTCTGGAAGAGTAATTCGAATGGGGTCTTCTCTGTTAGATCTCTCTGTTTGGAGGTTGGTTTGTTGGGTGGTGAAGCAAAGTCTTCTTTTAGTAAAGCCTTGGTGCATTACATCCCCCCACCCCTTTTGTGTGTTTTCTGTGATAGTTTCGTCGAGTCTTCTAACCACTTGTTGGTGGCATGTCT
>JAOTRH010143630.1:0-13659 GCA_034768845.1 Heliamphora exappendiculata | reverse complement strand
ACGAAAAATTTCACATATTAAATTTTGAAATAGTTCTCATTTTTTTTTTAAAACATAAATTTTTTATATTAATTAGTATAATTTTATTAAATTAAAATTTAAAGTATATCTTATTTTTTAGATAATAACAAAGTTATAGAGGTTTTTTAGTTTTTTTTAACTTTAAGCTAAAATGCAAAAACTTAACCTTAAACTTCTTGCCAAACAAAAAATGAAGTTATTAGAACTTCTGAAAAATGAATTTTAAAAAGTTATTTTTGTGTTTTTATATATTTTTATATTTGGCATTAATATTAATTAATAAATCTCGACAAATAAATTGTAAAAGTATAAATTTTTTAATAAATAAATACGTACAATAAAATTTAAAAATATTTTAGAGTTAAATTTTTAAAAATAAAAAGCAACGTGTGAGAAGAATACTCATTCAATCATTAACGGTAAATTATTTCGGTGATTTATTTTTAGAAACTTAGTATTTTTGTATTTTTTTATGATGAAAATTGTTTATTATATAATATTTATTAAGTAGATCATTGATGCAAAAAAATAAATTAATTAAATATTAATAATTATGTGACTAGATCACATTTGTTTAAAAACAAATGAATAGTAATATAATTTTATAAAAAATAGTGTTAAACAATATAATCAAATCATATAGTTACAAATAACCAATTAATTTAATTGTTTTTATGAGTAATAAAGTTAAGAAATACTATAAAATAAATGATTTCAATTCTAAAAATATGTAAAAAAAATAAATTATTAAATAAAGCATAATATACCCACTTTATTTTATAACTATTTTACATTTATAAAATTATATTACTATTCATTTGTTTTTAAACAAATATGATCTAGTCACATAATTAAATCATATAATTACAGATAATCAATTAATTTAATTGTTTTTATGAGTAATAAAGTTAAGAAATACTATAAAATAAGTGATTTCAATTCTAAAAATATGTAAAAAAATAAATTATTAAATAAAGCATAATATAGTACTATAACCCACTTTATTTTATAACTATTTTACATTAATCGATTTGAAGCATCCATTCGATCAATTTTTATTCGGTAAAATTGATGAATAGTACTTTCCTAAATAGGCACATCTTCTCTTGAAACAAATCACACAAAACTCAAATGCTCTAATCTCTCTGGCATTTCTTAATTCTTTGATATTCAGTTATTTGATAATTTCAATAGTCATACAGCAACTGCAAGACTGCAATTGTGCAACGGTTAACGAATCAAGGAGTTAAGATCAATATCAAAGTTTAAATTGATCGAAATCAAGATTAAAGATCGAGCTTTTTTTAATTCGATTTGATTTATTTTTTGTATTTTAAATTTTACATTATTAAATTTATTTCTGTATACTTTTCTTATTTCTAAATTAATTTTTTAAAAATTATAAGTGTTTTTATAAAAGAAAATATTAACTTTATACTTTTTTTCCTAACTTCTTTTCTAATTTTATTTTAATTTTAAAAATTATAATATTGTACTTTTTTTATGAATCTAAATATATTTTCTGATTATGAAGAAGAGCATATTTTTACATTTCTACCTAATGATTATAATAATAAATTATAAATTTATAACTAATAATAAATTATAAACTTATAAATCAATAAACTAATAAAGTATAAACTTATATAATAAACTAATAATTAATAATAAATTATAAACTTATAAACTAATCAACTAATAAATTTATAAAAACTAATCAACTTATAATAAATAATAAACTAACTTAAAAATTAATAAATTAATAATAAGCTATAAACTTAACTTATAAACTAATAAACTACTATTAATAAACTAACATTATACTGTAAACTTAGAACCTAAGTAACTAACAAATTAATAAAATTATAAACTTATACAGCAGTAAAAAAAAACAAAAAATATAAAAAAAAAAACAAAAACCCGCCCAAGGCCCATCAGTGACCTGATTGGAGGTTTGAGTACCAAGTTCGAGTCCCCTACTCCTAAGTTTGGCATATCTCTTCTTTAAAAAACCTAACTCGACCTGACCCGAACTTTTAACGAGAATATGTTTTGGTTTGGCTTTGATTTGGCCTGCCCATAAGTCAGGTCTTAATCAAGTGTGTATTACGTACTTGTACCCCAAACTTTATTCACTTTTATGTTTGCATTATGTGCTACTTGCTCCTTTTGCTACTAATTTGCTCATTGTTTTATTAGAAACAATTATGAAAATGCCATTTTATAATATAAGAGATGTTAACTTTCATTCCAATTTCCACGTTGTCACTAGATATGATGGTGGAGGCAAGAGATGATGGGTGACATCACAACAAATCCCACGATTAATATAGCAATACAAGGCGAAACTAAGCTGCTACAATCGTCCGGAAGGGCATTTCACCACATTTCTTGTATAAACACGCCATTAGTTGTGATTATCAAGTCTGTATTTATCATAGATAGGATCATAGGATTTCGGAGTCCGATTTGGAGGTGGCTAATCATATTCACGTGGGAGTTTTCTGCAATGGTAACCTTCAGATTCTTCGAGTATGAATAGGAGATGCAGGCCAGGATTGGCTCGGATTGGCCCGATTTTAGCCTAAGACCAGTAATGCCATGACTTTACGTTCCTAATTTTTTATAAATTTTTAAGATTCCTAAAATTTCAAATCATAAGTCATGGCTTTAGGCTCCTAACTATAAGTTATAAATTTTTTTAAACACCTACAACTTTTGTAATAAACTATAATTACTTTTTTTTTTATTTCAGCTACTACTTACAACTTTTATTATAAGTTACAATCTATAAACTACTAATTTCAGCAATACTTACATAGATTTATTCGGTATGAGCACCTTATCATTGCTACATGAATCTTTTGAAAATTTAGTTTGGATCATTTGACCAAATCACATTATTTCTACCCGCAGATCTTAACTTGTTTGAGCTTAAACCATAAAATTCAATTATGAGTAGCATGTGCCTCTTTAAGGTTTGAAAAAAAATATAAATTAAAAATTAAAAACAAAAAACCATTGACAACAATTGCACTCAGTTACAGCTGTATCACTCCTTCCTCCCATCGCCTTCCCAAACTAACCTAGAGTCATCTCCTCATTACTTGCCAACAGAGAGGCTGAACATTATTGTTAGCTTCAAAATTGGTTGCAGCTGAATAACTTTCTCCGAAACAAAATGATAATCAAATTTAATAAATTTCGTTCAAGTATGAAAAGCAATATCCGAAGCAACAAAATAATAATCAATTTTAATATACTTTGTTCAAGTATGAAAAATAGGATTAGAAGCAAATGCAAGTGCTGAGATATTGTCACGCCAATAGAGAGGCAGTAGAAAGAAACACTTAAAAAGATCTTTAATAAGCAAGCCAATAGAGTTCAGCAGTAGTTGTAGTCAAAGAGCAATACTCTGTCTCTATAGAAGATTTGGACACAATAGATTGGTTCTTAGATGTCCAAGTAATAGGGTTCGAATAAAGAAACACACAAATGCCAAAGCAGATCTACAATCAAGAGAATCTCTAGCCCAATCAGCATCACAGAATGCTAAAAGAACAACAAGAATATAGCGTAGGATACATTTGGCAGCAGCAAAATGTATATCAGAAGAGGAACGCACAAACTGACCTACACGACTAACAGAATAACCAATATCAGGTTGACTAAACGTGAGGTATTGTAAAGCCCCAACAAGATTGCAATAGTAGTGGGAACAGGGATTGAGAATCCACAAGGCTGGGGAAAAAAAACTTGTTCAATTTGAAACTACAAATACCAAAAACCAATCATATGCCAAGTATAGAACTCCTTGGATAAACTAAGGAGGGCTTCCTTGAAATTGTCATCTTTTAAGCTGAAAGATGATATTTAAGTCCTAACATGATTGTCCATAAAAAGACAAAGTGAGAATAAATTAGGCTTTTCAACTTTAGGCCAAACATCCCTTCAGTATTCCAAACAAACTTAGAAGGCAAAGATCATTTATTTAATATATAAACAAAAAAAAACATTATTTCATTGCATCACAAACAATCCCGCTTTTTAAATCCTCGATTTTAACACCAACTTTTTAGATATTCCAAATGTAAAATATAAACACCTTGTTATATACCAAGCACAGAACTAAGAAGACCAAGTACAGAACTAAGAAGATTTCTCCAGTGTACATAAAGAAATTCCATTCACAAAATGAACACCACTCCAAGAAAAAAAAAAGAACCAAAAGGAGGAAAAGAAATGAAGAAAGGTTAAAAACTAGCAAAAGGATTCATCTTTGAAGCATGCCCTTGGGTGGCTAGGAATTAGTCTCAATAACCTGAGGGCCCAAATACTCAATTCCATCCATCTGTGAGTCCTTTGGCGTCTCAATCTCTTCCAGCCATCCATAAGAGTCACCTTCTTCTTTCGATACCGTCATCGCCGTTACTCCATCTGTATTGGTATGATTTAAGAGTCTAGAAAAGCACACTATAGATAAATCTAAAATAATTTGGTTGTAAAATATAGAGAACATGAGCTTGTTTGATTATCAAACACCTCAGAATAAAAAATAGGGAAAAAAAAGTATATTTAAGGCTCGGCTGCTCGAGCTGTATGCATTTTACAAGTCTGAATATATGCGTTTATATGGACTCATTTACAAGTCAGTGGTAATATCTTTAAACGATAAATTATCAAAACATTATTCTTCTCTCTCTCTCTCTCTCTCTCTCTCTATATATATATATATATATATATATATATATATATATCCCGAGGGGGAAATCATTAGTATTGTATTCCAAATGAGATCAACCTACTTTTTCTAAAGGCAATTCAATTCAGATCACCTAATATCTTACACAGTTGATATTTCATAGCCAGTTATGAACTTAAATCTCTTCAAATCAAGCTTAGGATTGATCAAAAATCTCTTAAAATAATACAAACCATAGTTACTTCTTATAGGTAAATCAATAGACCCATAAGACATTAGTGAGTTAACAATTGAACCACGGGATAAGGCACAACAGAGGTTAAAGAAGAGTTGTTTACTTGGTAGAGCAGCACAAGGAGCGTCTCTGTAACACGAGCAATCTCTGCCATCCTCTTTAGAATATGGAGGTCCAAGCACGTCTAGCACCGCACATGGTGTTATAGCTGTGAAGGCATGGATATTGCCTCCTGATGTTGGATATAATACAGAAGTGTCGCAAGGGGTTGTGTAGATGTTGTCCGCTATCAACTTTGCCAATCTTGCTGCAAAATCATCTTATTTTGGTAAAAAAAAACACCCAGAAATCCCTCTCATTGGTAAGTTGTAGAATGGAGAGAGAGAGAGAGAGAGAGATCAACTCACGTCGTTGAGAGGGTCGAATGGAGTCATCTGAATTGACAGGATCTGCCCAATCATACGATTTAATGTGCATGGTTCCCAGCAGAAGCTTGCTGAAAACAGTCATTCCTGGGTGATTATGGAGGGGAATGACGGCAGTTGGCGGAAGAAAGAATATACACAACTGCAGGGTATTGTCAAAAACAAAAACTAAATCAATCATAAAAATTGGGTGTAAAATGGATCTATTGAAAAATGGATATTCCAAAAACTGATCCTTGATGTCCAACAACAAATCGGCCAAGGCTAGAAAACAAACCCAGAAATTTATCCAAAATTCAAAATGAATTATTTAGATTCACTTGAAGTGTGTCCCACACTACACACGGTTGAATCTAGACCATTCATTTTGAATTCTGAATAAGTTTCTAGGTGTATTTTCATGGTAAGTAGCATTTTTTATAATATTAAAGCTGTCGAACTTATATGAAGGCCTGCACAATGAGGCAGTGCATGCAACTTTGAATAAGCATAGACAAAACGTTATATATATTTCATTTAGTCTAAGACAATAGAGCACCTTATAATAATAATAATAATAATAATAATAATAATAACCTTACCGAAAAATTCTGGCAACTGTATATGGTTGTGCAAGTAACTCTTGGAGTCCCTTTGACATGACTTCTAGGCTTGAAGAATTGCAAGTCCCTACTTAGCCCAACATCTTCTGGCATCATACCATCTGCATCATCATAACAAGGCTAGTTATAGAAAATGCCAATTCTAGAAAAATATAAAAATCGATGACCAGTCCCATTTAAGTATGCACTTAATACCTAAAAGATGCCAACAAAAATACATAGCAAGAACATTGCCCACATGAATATGGCAAGTAAATCTAACTCTTATAACTATTTTTATGGGACTAACTAGGTATATCAATTCCAGTAAAATGGATGGCCATAATTTCACAATCAAGAACAGCAACCTAAAAGTCAATGCCTTCTAAATCATGGATCTGCATGCCTCGTGTCTATTTCATAGACAATTTGACATCAAGGTTGCACAACAATGAGTCAAGATTTTATATGCAAGCATCACACTAGCGTCAGCTCAGTTCAGCATTTAAAGATTGAGAAACACAAGATAGAGAAGATAACCACAGTGGAAATGCCAAGGACAATAATGAGGATTATTTGCTTTACCTTTCCCATTTCAAAATTAGGCACTGAAGAGGACAATAATGAGGGACAATACATACGTTCGGTAACAATTAAAAAAGAATCGCAAGTTTTAAGCTACCCAAGCAAGAGTTCGGAAAGTGACAACTCTAGTTAACATATATACCTCCAACATAGTACTTTGCAAAGGATAAACCATTTCTTTTTGGATAAATTCACTTCTGAAGACAAACCATTTCTTTTTGGGTAAATTCACTTCTGAATAAAATCAGAAACTTTAAATCAATTCATGATAAGTTCATCTGGTTCGAATATGTTTGGAAACTTTTGGATTTTGGGAATTTTGTTTAATATCGCTAGTATTTAACTTTTAGTAATATTGTATCTGAAACACTATATGAAGCAATTTTCCATCTTTCCGCGCCTTATTCTATGTTGATTCACAAGTTTTTCATCTACCGCCTGTTTACTACAATGATTTTGTGGAAATATCTCCTTCATGTAAGAAGGACTATTACGTCACCATGAAAGTTTAACCACCATGACAAATAACATAATAAGCATAAACCCAGCAATTAAAGTATCTCATTGTGTAACGAGTTATACATGATTGCCATAATCCCAATCAAGATCTCCGATCCTACCATCTTATGATTCAGTTTTTGGTAAAATCGATTTGAATCGTGTAGACGATTAGTTAGAGGGAGGACATGACGGCTCTGGTGGTTGAATCTCACTAAAACGTAGAATCCCAATCCCCAATCCTACTGATCCAATTTTAACCTTTGTTTTGGTGCGAATTTTGTTATTTTTATGATTGTGGCCCAAAAGCCCAATACACTAGGTCCAAAGTAAACAAAAATAATTCCTATTGATTGTATTCTGACTCTTTTTTGTTATCTGTTTCTTATCTTCTTCCTTACATCAATTTCTGTCGTCAATCTATTTTTAAATTCAACCCTCTTCACATATTTTTGTCTCCGTTATTTCATTCATCGTGGAGCTGACACATCATTTTAAAACAAATTCATCGTACAAATGATACCACTACGTGATTCATTTCAAAATTAGTAAACACTTTCCAGATAAAGAGGTGGGGGGAGGAGGGAGAGGAAAGAGTTTTTGGATTTAAAAAAAAAAAACCTAAAGCTGTTAGAAAGAGTACATATCAATTTGAGTTTGCACCAAGTGAGATCTTCAATATAAGCATAGATAGTACAATATACAATGGGATACATATGCATAACTTCACAACCAATCAGATAAGTACAGGAACAAAATAACATTGAACAATATATGTATGCACAACAGCACAAATAAATTTCCAGTAACAAATTCAGATACATTCTTGTCGCTTCAAGATGCTGATGTGATATAATGTGCTCAATTAATACAATTAATACATATATGCGATATATGTAATGTACCCTTTAATATAGAATCATGACGTATAATAATCTTTAGCTCCTTATAATTGGATATCTCTTTAAATTTATAAGTACTGTGCTTATATTAATTGTGCACGCCACCTCAAAATCGCATTGTAATAACTTTTCCTCTCACATAAATCTCACAAATTGTGTACGGGTGCATCTGAATCTGCGATTCTTATATATGCACTTGCATATTTCATAAATTTATGAACTACAAAAACTCACCTATGACGTTGCAGAGATTTTGCACATCGCTAGGGGAAGGAACAGTTCCGGGGCCCTTGAACACGTCTCGGCATGACAGGAACAGCCGCTGAAGCGCCATGGGAACCGCCGGCGCAGGCGATTTCGCCCTTCTCCTGCATCTTTTCTTCCTACTGATCTTGTCAATATGCCCATCCGCGGCTCTTCTCCGCTCAACCAACGCCGCCTCGATAGTCATCCGCCCACCGACACAATCTCCAAAAAAACTACTCAGATTATCTCAAATCCAAAAAATTGAACCCCCTCTTCTGCTTATCTCGTCACGGTTACACGTATCGCGTACTGATTTCGAGTTCAGTTCTTCACTTTGTGGACTCTTCAAGATCACAAACGCCAGAAAGATCAAAGGAAATCCAAACTCGTTCTCGTTTTCCCGGCCATGCAGAGTCTTGGTGAGGGATCTATGGATATGGATATGGAAAACTGATGAATAACTGTTTGGATGGAGAGAAAAGAAAGGAAGAATCAGAAGTCGGGGGAGGAAGTTGTGTTGAAAGGTACAAGGAGAATGAAGAGTGTTTTTTACTATATAAAGAGGAGACGGAAGTTGCAAAACCAGGGGCCATGGAGGAAGGATTCTTAAGAGAGAGAAGCGGGTGTGGAGAAGACAGATAGAGAAAGAGAGCGGTGCCGGCTGGTTTGATTTGTTTCGAAAAAATAGGAGATATTTTGGGGGGTAAAATGGGAAGTTTATCTCTCTTCCCTCCCACAAAGTCTCAAGATTGAATCCGAAACTACCCGATTACACAGTACCCGGTTTTGAAGAACAGACCATAACTGTGTGCAGTTATGGTGAATTGTCCTTTATGTCCACCGCATCAATGGTTAATAATTTATGCTTCACGAGCAAACTTTTACACCTTGTTGGTTGTCAACGAGAAAAAAGAAAAATAAATAATCAGGTTTTTTTTTTCTTTAGCTATCAGAGAAAATAAATTTAAAAAATTATTATATTTTTTCTCATTTTTGTTTAAATTTATAAAAGATAAAAATAATAATTTCTCTCTTTTTTTATTTAGATAAATTTCTTAAAATAAAGAAAAATAAATAATACTAATTATTTTATAAAATGACTTTTTCCTACAATTACTTTTTTTAGTTCTATTATTTTTAAATTGATAATTTAGCTAATATAAAAAGTAACTAATCAAGCTAGAATTTTTTTTCTTCAAATTTTTATAATTTAGAAATGTTTAAAAAAATTTAAAATGATAAAAACTTTCACTCTATTTCTCTTTAATTCTCTTCATTTATTTCTTTTTTTGATAAAACAAACAAATGATTAGTGGGAGAAAATTTTATTTTTTTATTTTTTTATTTTTTTATTTTTTTATTTTTTTAAATCACCCGAACCAAATGAACTGTTAAGTGCTAGATCCAAATCGTGTTGGCCATTAGTTGATGGGGCTTAGTCTATTCTTAGGATCAAACATTCTAAATTTTAATACATTAAAATTTCAAAATAAAAATTATTTTTAAAAAAAAATATTTAAAAGGATTCAAAAGAATATATACATTATAATGTGTTTGTTTTATTCACTAAAATTTTAAATTTTTTGAATATGATAACTTAGCTAAAAAATTAAAAAAAAATTAAATTAATAACAATTTTTTTAATTTTTTTATTTTTAAAATTTTAAAATATTAATTAAATACTAATTCCACTAGACATGCCAAACTCACATCACACGTCGTTATTCAAATTTTAAGTGCTTAATACAAATATCTTATAAGTTTTAAAAATATCTAATTTAATTACCAAATAAAACTTGTAAGCATAAAATTCTAATAGTCAAGCTTGACAAAAATAAATAAATTAACTATTAAAGATTATAATATAATGACCAAATTATAATAATAATTTAAATTTAAAATGTTTCAATGTAATTAAACTTGTAATAGTTAAGCAACAAAAAATTTTAAATCAATTTTAAAAAATTACAAAATTATGGATCATACAAACAAAACTAAAATATTTTATTTATATGTATTATACGTATACAATAAAAATTGTGCCACCATTGTCAATCTATTTTGGGGGGCTAAAGAATGGTTTCCTGGTTTTATGCTTATGGCCGGCGCAGATCCAATATTTTTCAATACCGTACTACTTTAAATTTATTATTGTAAAACATTTTATTTATTTTTTAAAAAATTATTTATTAATAAATAATTTAGTATAATATAAATGCTTGTGTAACATAATGTCTTAATTAATTTTTAATTTTATTATTCACAACAAAATAGTAGTTTAAAGGCGATATAAATTTAGTATTTAAATATTTTTTATAATGAAATAACATTAACGAGTTTTAAGATTTTCATATACTATAGTTGAAGCTTGAATAAAAGTATATAACAATAAAAAATATAAATATATAAATATATAAAAAAATAAATAAATAATTTTTTTTTTGAAAAGCAATTAGGAATCAATGTACACATGGTATTATCCAACACCGGCAAGTATAGATCAGTATTGTTTGGTATAATTCATATGGGGTGATATTTAAATAATATAAAATTAGTAATTAGTGTACTAACATGGCTTCAAAACAATAAGTATTGACTAGTATAGTATGGTATTCACAATCATATCTTATAAGATTACTTTTTTCTCAATTAGTCTAATAAATAGTACTATCGATAAAATATAAGAGATTGATTGATAATTAGTTTAAAATTAGTTTTTTAATATTTTTAGAAAAAAAAAAGAGCTAAATTTGATTTAATATAAATTGATTGGTAATTTAATTTCCGAGCTAACTTTTTAAAAGTTGATTGATTGACTAAAAAATTAATTTTTATTTTTTTGTTCAAATTAGATATTATTGTTCTTCAATATAATTGATTATAACATTAATTATATATAGTTAGTATTAATAACAAACAAGTTATCAAGTACGAGTGTTATGTTTCTTAGAATGAAGTAGAAATTTGAATAGAGTATTTTATAAATTAGCATTTTGATTTAATTTTTGTAATTTTTGTAATTTTCTATTTTGCTAAATGGACTATGTTATTATTATTATTATTATTTATTTTTTTATGTTTTTATTCAATAAGTTATAAAACTTGAGTTGTCAATCAAACTCTAAGTATCATTGTGAATATATTGATCTAATTTATTATATTTTTTAAGAAAATAGATTATTTAATAATAAATAATTATTATAACATAAATATTTGTACAATGTAATATTTAAATTAATTAATATTGATTTATTTCTTATTTCTATTATTTATTATTAGCTAACTAAATAAAAACAAGATAAACTTAATATTTAAAAATTTTATGCTAAGATAATATTGGCTAATTTTATAACTCCCTTTTTATGTTATATTTTAACTTAAAATTAAAGTAGAAAATGAAAAAAAAAAATCAAGAATAATTTTTTTTAAAAAAAATTTAATTATAGACCGGTTCTTACTCGGTATTTTGGAATTACAAAGTAAGTTATGTAGTTTTATTATGATCGGTACTTGTCACTATCAATTGACATTTTGGACGAAACAAAATTAAAATGTTATATTATTAATTTTTGTCCATAATAATATATATCCACCAGCATCAAACGAACTGTATGATATTAACAACCTTATAGGAAAGTGACTTATAAGGAAATCTTTTAACTCTTACTATAAAAAGAAAAAAAAAGGAGATGTTCTAACAAACATATTTAAAAATATTACTCTTTAGCCTTTTATGCAAGGATCTCTATGCAAAATTAATATTGGTAAATCTACTAGCTAATTGAAATTCTTATTATATAAAAAGGTGAAATTGTAATTTTAAAATTAAAAGCTAAAAAAAATTTAGTCTATCATATCACACGAGAACTTTTCAAAAGCCAAAAAAGATATTACTTTTAATTTTAGAGTGTCAAACAGCCTATCATATTTACATTTTTTAGTTACAAAGTAAAAAAAAAAAAAAACTTAAAAATTAAGTAAAGGGAAGAAATCTTAGACAAATAAGAAAATATGAAAAGGAAGAATTTAAATTTTATAAATAATTGATCGAACTAATAATAAAAGAATATATAATCTCACTTGATAGGTAATTCATATAGGAATAGTAATGAATGAATTATTAACACTATATTCTCTTAAGTAATATATATCTCATGTTTTAGGGGATTAGTTATTCAATAGATGCATAATTCTTTCACTACTTATTGAATTTAATTAAAAAATATATAATTCCATGGTCCATGGATATATAATTCAATTACATGCTTGTTTAATTCGGTCAATCAAATATGTTCATATAATAAAGAATAAGGTTTTTTTTAGGGTATCATAAGAGATTTAGTTCCATAACTTTTTTTTTATAATAGATTTAGTCATTTATCATTTAAAGTAATTTTTTAATGTCTAATTTATCCCCATTTAAAATTTGATCACTTCTATTTTGAGCGAGAAAAAAATAAGAATGATGATTTTCAACTTACCATTAGCCATTTCTGCAGCCATTAATGATTCCACACAAACACAAGGCAGAGTCTTCAAGATGGTTTCCCTTCAACAGACCAAATCTTGCTCCTAGTTCTTCAAAATTGCCACTCTCAACGTTGTGTTCTACGCCTCTGTCGTTGGCGACAATATCTCCCTTCGCTATCTCCTAGTGTCATTCAACCAAGTCGTCGCCACCACCACGCCGTTTTTCACAGCGATTTTTGCGTATGTGATGGCCTTCAAGAGGGGGGGGGTTACGTACGCTACTCTAGTACCGGTTGTTACTAGGGTTGTGATCGCAAGTATGGTATGCTTGATCAATTCGGTGAGTACATTGTAGGAGAATGATTTAGTGGATTTGAATGTAGCCAAATCTGATCAAATTTTATTGCGTAAATGGATCTGGTTGAGTTAGGATTCGGTGATTTTTTTTATACATATTCTCTATATGATCAATGTGCAACGGATACAATTATCAATTGCAAATTCTGTGTTGAATAATTTTAAAAACACTTATCTGTTGAATACTAATACAATCATTAATTACATGTTATTGCTAAATACACACAGCTTCCCTAAATCACTGATACATTTTATCAATTTAAAACTATATTATAAGAAGATATTGCAACAGATACTTAATACTGACAAATTATCAGTAACATATGTGTAGTGAATTGGAGTTGAAATATATCAGTGACTTATGTTATTTATAAAAATATTTTTCCCTAACGATTGATAAATGTATTAGTAGTTACATTTGGTTGCGATGAATTGAAATATATATCAAAACTAATGATTTTGTGGATTTGAAAATTTATCAGATTTATGTGTATAGTGAAATAATTTTAAAAATATATCGTTTATATGTGACTATGTATCGTTTGTATGTGTTATGACGGCGAGTAATTTCACCCAGCACACACACACACACAAAGAGAGAGAGAGAGAGGTTGCTTGATTTCAAATTAGGATATAT
>JAOTRH010143609.1:0-13660 GCA_034768845.1 Heliamphora exappendiculata | reverse complement strand
CTCTCAATATGTTTGGCAAGTTCACCAAAACATGCCCACTTTTGATTCATTATTGATATTACTATATTAGAAAAAGTACAATCGAACATGATTATTTTCGCCTTAGAATTTCTAACTATTTTGGCGATAGGGTAGAAGGTAAGATTCTAGCATGGACAGCATGCATCATTGAATGGGAAGAAAAGAAACTGGCATTTTATCTGGTAAAAGGGATCATCAGTCAGGTATAAGGACATACAGATGCACGGGCGCAGTTATTCACAGAATGTGCCATAAAAGTGGGAAGACAACACTCGTTTCTCATAAGGAAAAGTAAAAATCATAAGATTCTAAACTCAATTGGTGACGACCAAGTAAAAAAATTACACACCCGCAAAAAAAGGGAGGGCGGCCCAGTGCACAAGCCTCCCTCTAATTGGGTTCTGGGGAGGGAAACTATACAGACTTCTATTTTTTTGGTTGTTTCCGTGACACAAACCTATGCCACTGGAGACGCTAAAGGTAAGCCTTACTAACTATTAGGCAAAGACGCCCTTCATGTGAGCATGTGTTATGTGATAGCCAACCTTAGCATACCACAACATTATGGCTGAGAAAACTGCACTTGGATAATGACACAATGTCAAGTTAGAACAATTAGGCTTTTGCAAGGTTTTGACCGTCATATCCCGAAAGAAAAAATAATAATAATAATAAATTAATTAATTAAAAATAATGTTAATAACTAATGATGTTAATATATATGTATATATATATATAAAAAAATCAAATTAGTTGATTGAAACTCTTAAGGAAAGAAACAAAAATAAAGGAAAACTGATTAATTTAGGGGCGTTTAAAGGGAAAATTGATGAAAGATTTTGATTTGTAACCAAAAATAGGGTTAAAATCATTAAGACTGGAGCGTGTGATGTTAGTATATATATCAAAGGGTTATGGGATGTTTTCTGTGCAAGAGGAAAAAAAAGTAGAGAGAAAAAGAGATAGTGGGGACCGGCAAACCAAAGCTCAGCCTTGACGCCTCCTTCAGCCACCACCGGCGCCAACCACCGCCGATGCCACCCCAGACGCCGACAACAACCACCGACGCCTCCTTGTCCACCTGTTCATCTCTCTCCGGTTTGCGTCTCTCTTCCCCGATCTCTTCCTCTCTCTCTCTCCTGCCTGTCGAAACCCCTCCCGCCACCACCGGAGGCCACCGGCAACCTCCGTCGGCACCTTCGGCGGACCCCAAAACCCATGGCCTGGGAGTTCGATCGTGCGCTTGGGTTTTGGTTTTGGTTCAGCGTGTTTTGGTTTCTATTTGAGTTTGGTTGGCATCCATTAGGCCTTGTTTGGTTGGATTATTATTTGGGTTTATTGTTTAGTTGCTGTTTGGGTTATGTTTTAATGATATTACGTCTTGTTGCTGTTTGGGTTATGCTTTAATTATATTAAGTCTTGTTTGATTATTATTTTTATAAACCATTTTATTATTAAGTTGTTATTTTGTAGTAATAATAATAATATTGAGTTTAATTAGTTTTTATAAAGAAAAATAGCTTATACTAAAAGTTTTTGAAGTTTAAAAAGTTTTTATGAAAACCAGATTTTAAATTAAAAATGATAGCAATTTTAAAAGAATGATAATGATTAAAAACTCATTGAAAATGAATATTTTACAAGCAAATTTAATTAGTTGTCAGTAATGTAAAAAAATAATATTAGTTTTTAAAAAAGAAAAAAGAGGTAATAAAGATATTATTTTATCACTATAATTAATAAAATAATGATTTAATTGTGATTTTAAAAATAAAGCATAATAATTAAACTTTATAAAATTTTGTTAACAAGATTTTTGAAATAAAATTATTTATGTTCAATAAATTTAAGAAAAACAAAAGGAATTTTGCCAAATTAAAATTTAAGATAAATTAAATAAAAAGTTTTACAAAAATATAACTTTATGAATTTTTAGAGTTTAATAAAACAATCTAAGTTAAAAAGAAAATAAATATATAAATATATTTTATGGACTTGAGTTAAAATTTAATCTAGTTAAATTGTAAAATTTTCTTTAAATTAAAATTAAATCTAAGAAAAATATTTTCAAAACAAATAAATTTAAAGAAATAAGTTTTTTAGTAATAATTTAAATTAGAATCTTATAATTATAAATATACTATATTATATAATTTTTTTTAAGAAATAATAATACAGTTTTAATGTCAAAATTAAAAAGTAAAAATTGAATGAGTAAAACATTGTTCTGTACTTTCTATTTAAATTTAGAATTTTGAAGAATCACAATTAATTTCTGTTAGATCAAGTAAGTCTCTGATATTTGAATTAGTCTTTATTTTACGTGAATATTGAAAATGATGAATAAATAAATAAAATGATATGAATAAACAAAATTAAATGAATGAGAGAATGATGGGTTAAATGGTGTCTTGGCCGTTGAGAGACGTTATGCGTACTGGTAAGGCGAGCCAATAAGGGTGGGGTCACGGCCAGGTGACTTAAAGAATGATTATGTCCACTGTTTTAAATGTGAGGTCGCTCCCTACCAAATTATGACAAACCGTTTAATATATATTATTTTAACACTATGTCATAATTAATAATTTAAATATCATTAAATTCACACTAACATTGCTAAAGGATGTTGAACAATTTCATATGACACTTGAAAGCGTGAAATTTTCAGTTTTTAGAGGAACAAGAAGTTCAAGTCTTTTTTTTCACTTCCTGTAATTGCCTTTTTTTTTCTTAATTCTATTTGTAGAATAAATTCTTATTTGGAACATTGTTTTCATAATTAAATGATCTAGGAATTTATGTTGGAAAAAATATCAACTGAAAATGTTTTAGTAAATCTATTTTTGCACTTGGATATGTTTAAATAAGTTTTATTTTCTTTCAGTAGTCATAACTCAGAATAAAAATAGAATGTTAAGGAAAGATAAAGAGGTCTTTGGTGGGTTTTGACTCACCGACCGGTCACGAACGCAATGTTTTAAAATAGGTCATGACATTGATACTGTCAAAGCTCGTTCCCACTCTCTCTCCACGCAATACGCACCCCTAGACCCAACCACCGTCGTCACCACCAATTGCCACCCCTCCACTGCACATGCCTCTCAATCTCAATGCAACCACTACTCCCAAATTAAGCCACCATCGGAATCACTGGTACAATCCTGCCTTCACTGCCACATCCACCAAACAAATATACGCATCCCCATTTCTTTTTCTCTCAAAAACACCTACAACACACCCTTTATGTATTTTCTATTTTTGTTTAACCATCTTATGATCGTGGCTTGATCTAGCATGTCATATTTCTTGGAGAAATGCTCATGAGTTTGATTATGCATGAATTGAACAACAAGCGGTGATTGTGTTGATGGGATGTGATCAAGTCATGATGGAACGCATCGGAGGGGTGGTTTAGAGTAGGAACTGATGCACAACATTAATATCAGAACTCAAGAATCAATGACCAGTCATTAGTCCTTCCTACGCTGCTATTAAAAGCATACACTTAGTGACCACACTTAATTGTGCATGAATTGAACAATGCACAGTGATTGTGTTGATGGGATGCGATCAAGTCATGATGGAACGCATCAGAGGGGTGGTTTAGAGTAGGAACTGATGCACCATGTTAATATCAGAACTCAAAGAATCAATGACCAGTCATTAGTCCTTCCTACACTGCTATTAAAAGCAGACACTTTGTGATCACACGTAATTGTGGATTCCACCTTATCCAACCATTAACAACTGTTAAACTTGGCATGGGGGTGTCAGCGGCAATGTGAAATTTTGAACAGAAGATTAGAGCTATTATTACGGCATCATAACAGGCATTATGCACCAATATAGCAGATAGCAATGGGCTCATTGGCTGGTGGTGCCATTACGTAAGGCTGTGACTTTATGCAACTTGCTTTATAAACCTCGCTCTTGTAATTTGAACTCATAAAAATGTAGCTTACCAAGTTAAACCAGTAGAATTAAATTGTTCATGTTTAAATTTAAAAGGTTATTTCTACGTGGATTTTTCATCTGCCAAACAGCCAATAGATTTCATTTGCAGGCATAGAAGTGGGAAATCTTCACTAATTTACCCTTCAATTAACTTACTATTCAACAATGCACTACTACAACATCATATGGAAAGGAAAAAGCCTATTAAATACTACAAGAAGAAAAGAAATTGACGGCCAACCAAAAACCCATAACCATGATCAATTATGAAATGACCAAAATAATCAATTTCTTATACTGCATCACTTTCTCACAAACTGCAACATAAAAAATATATTCATATTCATTATGGACCTGCCGCATGCATTGCTATTAAACTAGTGCTATAAACCTTCAAGCATCAAAATTTGAAGGCAATACCTGTTTCGACCACCAGCATTGTCACGAAACCTATCATCGTGCATGTAGAAAGCGCCAGCCGTTGGCACTGCAAATGGTTCATTCTCTTTCTTCTCCTCGTCAACCTGATTCGCACCCTGGAGCTCCGCGGAGTCCCCAACAGATCCCCCTCCGTCCCCATCAAATTGCTTTGTTACCGCTCCCGCTCCAGCTGCCGCTGCAACAGCCTCAACCTCGTTGGAACCTTCTGCACCACCTTTGCCGATTCCTTCATACTCTTCCTCTTCTACCTCTGCCTCAACCCCTTCCTCTTCCTCGTACTCCTCCAAGTCGTCCTCCTCCTCCTCCTCCAATTCTTCTCCCTCTATATCCGATTCGTCATCATACTCAGCTGGTGCTCCCGATTCCCCATCAGAACCAATACCCGGCCGCGAATCAATCCTCCTGCGCGGCCTCTCTCTCTCACCCCCATCACCTTCATCCTCCTCGTCATCGCTCGCCTCCCTCCTCCGCATTGTCAGCAACCGCTTCGCCTCCTCCGGGTCACTCTCATACTCCACCTCTTCCTCCGTAACAGCCGCCATCTCTTCACCAAAAGAAAGAACCCTAGCTTCCCCAAACTTCAAAGGAAAAAACGTCAAAAACCAAAACTTTCTCCCTAATTCACATAAAATCGAACCCCTAATCCGAACAAAGAATCGATTTCGATTGTAAATCGAGGGGTGGGGATGGATTTGAGGATGCGATCTGCGTAAGATTAGGTCAGGACGACAAAAACCCTACAATTTTAGGATCAGGTGTTGGGAAAGAGAATGAGGGTTAGATATTTTCAATTTTCAGATTATATATATATATATATGACATGGAATACTGGTGACGGAGTTTTTAGTGGAATCGACGTCCGATTGGAGTAGAAGTCTTTTGTTCGTCTGGTTGGGTCCGTCTCAATTTTTTGTATAATCTTTGTGTCTAATTTTCCCGTTTGGAATAATTGTTTTTTTATTTTTTTATTTTTTATTAAAAAAATTATTTTTTCAATTAGGTTAAAAAAATTAACAGTATAACAAAATAATTAAAAAAATTTATTAAAATAAAAATAAATCAAAGAAGACTAATAAGTTAAATTTTATATTGTTTATTTTTATTTTACTAAAAAAATTTATCTTTTAATCAAAAAAAATTCAACTCATCAAAATAATTCAAAACAATAAAAAATTTACTCAAAATATGAAAAAAAATTTTATCAAATATTTTCTACGTATTTTTTGGTGTTTAGTAAAGAAACATTTGTATTGGTTTAAATAAGAACATTTTTAAAATTTATCTTTTCGTAAAGAATTAAAATAAATAGATTTTTCACTAATTTTTTTCTAAAAAAAATAGAGAAGACAAGAAATGACTTCATACACTTTGATGATTTTTTCATCTTTAGCACTGGTGGATATATTTTTAAAATTTATTTTATTACGAGAAACAAAAAAATATAAAACTTGAACCTAAAAAAAAAAATGAAAAGTCCCAATAAATGAAATAAAAAAAAAGCTCCAGAAAAAAAATACCTAAGCTTTTCTGGACCAAACCTAGGCTTATTCAAATTATTTATTTTGTAAATCACAATATGTTGACTATTTATAAAAAAAATACTGATAATTTTTTTAAAAAAGGCTAAAACAAATCAAATAATATAAAACAATTCAATAAGCTATTATCACATATTAAAAATTTACCACTTCTAAACAAAAGAAATAAGTAAGGCCTATGTTGGAGTGTTTGGCCAAATTTCTGTACTAGTTTTTAACTTTTTGATATTGATTTTAATTATAAGTTATAAATTTTTTAAAATACCCACAATTTTTGTTATAATTTTTAACTACTTTTTATTCTATTTTAACTATAAATTATAATTTTTACAAAGTATTCACAATTTTTACTACAAATTATAATTTACAAACTAGTAGCTGTAGTATTTCCAAATACCCTCGTTAAGTACAATATAAGCATTGGGTGCAATAGGTGCCTTAGTTTTTGGAATGTCTAAGAAATTTAACTAATATAAAATTTAATTTATTTAAAAAAAGAGAAATAAAAAAGTTTAATTATTTGAAATAATTTTTATAATAGTTTTTTTTTGTTTTTTTAAATTAAAATATCTAATATATTTTTATTTTTTTATTTTAATATATAATATTTAAGATATTAGTACGATTTTTTTTTGTTAAGTGAGTTAATTTTTTAAATTAAAGATATTATAATTATTTTACCCTAAAAAGTTATAATAATTGGAATGTATATAGGCGTTTTTGAACAAAAGAAATTTGAACCAAAGGATGCTAACCCTAATTGAATTATAAAGCATGCCCGAGATAGACTGCTCGAATGATCTTTAGACCGATTGAACGGTCATGCCAGTTATGCATTCAAACTCTGTTAATACACTTAGAGTCCTATGATATCACCTTTTGCTTCCATATGGACATAAAAAAAATTCAATACCGAAATGCATCATTTCGTTGAAATAATAAACATGTAGCTAAAGAAATGTGGTGTCAAAGATTTGTTAAATGAGTTTAAACCACGTTAGAAGAATTCTAACAATTTCTTCTTTTGACAATTCTATGGCAAATCTAACCAACAAGACAAAAGCAACCAACCACGTGATTCAATATCTAATAATATCAACAGGCATAAGCAATTGTATGTATCTAGAGAAAGTCTCAATTTTCGAATGACTGCTCGGTGAGAGAGTTATAGAACTCTTGCACAAAAGTGAGATTAATCGAAAGAGAAGAATTGAAGGTCAAGAGAGAATCCCACTTAAGCGCTAGAAACGACGCAATAATAGGGTGATCCGGGAAGTCCCAAATAACAACACTTCGTTCCAAGATGAACAGGCGTTTGGCAAAAGATTCAAGGAACGTTTTGAGAGATGCCTTAAACTTAAATCGACGCGAGAGTTCGGATATATTCCCAAGGGTTGTGGACTTGGCTCGGTACTTAAGAGGCATGTTTCTAGGACTAAAGATCAAAACCAAGGATGACAGAAACCCAATCCAAGAGAGTAGATAAGAACAGAATAAAAAAAACATACCCAACAAACAAAATAAGAGAACCATTTTCAAATGTGAGATAGAGAGAGTGGATGATATTATAATAATAGACGAATGTATATATATAAACTTAGAAAAGAGAACAAGAATCCTCTCTCAATATGTGTATATATATAGATGGCGAATATATATATATATATATATATATATATATACAACTACATATGGAGAGCAACGCAAACAAAGGCAAGAACAAAGAATAGAAAAACATGGGAGAGACAATGAAGACCCACGAAGAGATCGCCAAAAAAGCTTCAAGCTTGTTGACACGCCGCAGAGAAGAGAGAGAGATCCAAGAGACGAATGAACTGGCTAACCCTTGAAGGATATTTGAAAGGACCAAGAGGGCACGACAACCGCTCGATCGCTCATTAGATTGCTTGAGCGGTGTACCCTCTGCGACTGAGAAAAGAAATAACAGATAAGAGAAGTCGAGAAGTTGCAAGGACGGTTTGATGGACCGTCTCGAGTGGTGAAAACCAAGGCTTTGTTGATGAGAGCAGAGAATAGAGATACCAAAAGGACAAAAAAATCGCTCAATGGACCGCTCGAACGATTTATCTAGCGGTGAAAACCAACTCTTAGTTCTTTTGCAGCAACACAGAGAAGCAGAGAAGCACAGAAGAGAAGCACAGAAGACCGCTCGAGCGACAAGGCACAAAGCTTGAACACTTAGCAAAAAAAATACAACGACAAAAAAACGTTCCTTGACCCGAGAAACAACACAAAAAGAGGACTCAACATAGAAAACGAATTTTTTTTGTCAAGATAGAGAAAACGCACAAGTTAAGTAAGAAGTACCTAAACGAAGCCTAGCACCTATGTGTGCTTTTTGAACTTGCAAACTTAGAGACGTAACTTCCAACCATTTTTAAGTTACGGCACACTCATATAAACAACGAAATACATTCTGAACGAATTCTATGGAAGCATGTGAGTGTGTGACATTAATTGAAGAAGACTGCTAGATTTTATTAATATAAGAGGAAAATAAATCGAGTTACTTAATTATGTGAGACAACCAAGAATCACACAAATTGAAAATATTTTTGACCCAAACATGCTTGTTAGGTAGACTCCACCTTAATCCATGCTAGAATATGAAAAACAAGGTTGATAATAATTCCTCTGGCGACTGCCACTAGGGGTGGGCATGGGTCGGTTTGAGTCGATTCGGAACTTAACCCAGAGCCGACCCGATTAAAGTCGATTCTAAAATATTGAATCTATAACCAAACCATTTGTGATTTAGAACCAACCCATCCCAACCGAACTGAAATCGGGTTGGATTTGCTGTTCAATTAAACTAAATATTTTTTAACAAAATATTATAAAGTAATAATATATGCCTTATTCCATGAGCGACTTAATTTTTTGTATAATATCTCAATATGAGTGGCTTAAATTCCACTCATTTTAATTTTAATTTACATATTTTTAATTATAACTAAGAACACAAATAATATAAAAATAGTTTTATGTGATTTATATATTATCTTTTGGGTCTCGAGTTAGGTCAGTTTTAAAAACTCTTAACCCGAGACCCGAACCAACTGCATCGATTTAATATTTTTAAGACCTAGAACCCAACCCATTACTTCACATAACCGAACCAATCCAACCCATGGAGGTCGGGTTGGGTTGGTTTATGATTTTTTCAAGTCTATTGGACACCCCTGGCTATCATACTAAGACGAGTGAGAAAGCGAGGCCCACTTAGGTAGCCATTTCCAAAACGAACCATATCAAAGGGGTTTTACATGCAAAGGCAGCTTTCACACTAATATGAACGAAAAAAACAAAGGTCGCATTGGTAGGCATTTCCTCATATATGAAAGACATTTTGGCACAAATTTCGAGGCAGTTGCACACTAGTACGTACAAAAAAGCAAGATTCGCATAGGTAGCCATTTTCTCTAACCAACCAAATGAAACACAATGCCCAAATCAGAAGAGAGTTAACATTTAGAGAACATTCGGGTCGTCAACATAAGTCATTTCATGCAATCAAGGTAAACTGATCTCAAGTAAGAACTCACAAATCATTTGATTCTAAGATATGACAAACCTGACTTTCTTTAACAAGTGCATACATAATTTAATTAGGTCATAATGCATTTCATAAGCTATATAATTGGACCAACACCAAAATAGTAAATCATCAAGTCTCAAATAATAAACTTTAAACACAGACACAAAAAATGCACAAGTATACAGATAGGTACTAAACACTTAAAACTAGTTTTCAGACCCCTTTATTTACTTATTTTTTACTTGCTTAAAGAAGAAGAAGAAATTACTCAACAAGGCAGACTCCAAGAGTCTTCCTTAGAAACTCAAACCGAAGAAGGTCTAGGGGTTTGGTTAAAATGTCAGCTCGTTGATGTTCGGTGTCAATATGCTCAAGAACGACCGCACCTTCCTCAACTAGATCCCGAATAAAATGATGACGAATATCAATATGTTTGGTTCAGGAGTGTTGAACAGGGTTCTTAGAAATGTTTATTGCACCAGTGTTGTCACAATACAGCACAATAGGACCATATTCAAAACTATACTCAGAAAGCATCTGCTTCATTCATAGAAGTTGAGTGCAACCACTTCCAGTTGCTATGTATTAGGCTTTAGCCGTAGAAAGGGAGATGTCATTTTGCTTTTTGCTGTACCAGGAGGCAAAATTATTTCGTAGGTAAAAACACTCACCCGATGTGCTTTTTCTATCATCGACACTCCCAGGCCAGTCGGCATCAGAAAAACCTACGATGTCAGCAATCGTATCATAGGTGAACCAAATCTCATACCCATAAGTCCCATTCACATATTTGATAATATGTTCGACAGTCTGAATGTGAGACTCCTCGAAACAAGCCTAATATCTAGCACAAACTTCAACACTAAACGCAATGTCAGGGCGACTCGCTATCAAATATAACAAACTACCAATCACACTACTATACATAGTCTGGTCAATAGGTTTGGCAGACTCGCCTTTTAACAATTTAGTGGTGACACTCACAGGGGTCCTAGCATGCTTTGAACTTTCTAAACCAAACTTCTTGATAAGATTTATAGCGTACTTAGACTGAGAGATAAACATGCCAGATGAAGTTTCTTTGACCTGAACGCCTAAAAAGTAGTTCAATTCGCCGATTAAGCTCTTCTCAAATTCATTACTCATTTAAGTGGAAAAGTCTTTCACTAGAGAGTCGTCAATAGATCCAAACATGATGTCATCGGCATAAATTTGAGCTATAGAAATGTCATGATTTTTGGGGAAAATGAATTGCGTTATGTTGACACCACCCCTAGAAAAATCTTTTTCTAACAAAAATGAGATCAACCTCTCACACCAAGATCTAGGAGCCTGTTTCAGCCCATAAAGAGCTTTTATAAGCTTTAGAACATAATTAGGTAAGGAAGGGTCGACAAACCCTTTAGGTAGTTCAACATAGACTTCTTCTTCAAGGTTATCATTCAAGAAAGCAGTCTTGACATCCATTTGGAATAGTTTAATATGAAGCTCACATGCAATTGAAAACAGTATTCGAATGGATTCAAGATGTGCAAATGGGGCAAATGTCTCATCAAAATTAATTTCTTCAATATGAGTATAACCATGTGCTACAAGTATAGCCTTACACCTAACCACTTCACCAAATTCATTGGTTTTATCCTTGAATATTCATTTAGTTCCAATGACATTTTTTATCAGAGGACTAAGGGACTAGTTCTCACACATTATTCCTAACAAATTGTTTTAGTTCATCGTACATGGCATTTGTCCAATATTCATCAAGTAAGACATTATTGATATTTTTCGACTCAATTAAAGACACATAGCACATAAATGTTACCTCATCTTGTATTTGTCACTGAGTCCGCATCCTATCAGTGATTTCGTCAAGGACTTTAACTTATAGAATGATTGAGCTTCACCCAGACCGAAGGTTGTAACCCTTTTTGTTGTGAACCCTTGGCTTCGGGATCTTGTAGCTGAAAACCCTGTTTCACATTGGTGGGGTTCTTTTTAGTCGTTGCTTCACATCCTTCTTATTTAAGCTACCTTTCTTGTTCTTTGACTTCCTCATCACCATTTAGCTCACTTGAATCAAGAATACCATTATCAAAATGCAAAATAGATGGTTTATCACCAATGAGAACATTTATCGATTCCATAACAATATATATTCTTTTATTAAACACATGACAGGCTCTACTATTTGTGGAACAACCTAAGAAAATTTTCTCTTCACTTCGGAAGTCAAACTTACCAAACTGTTTTTTATTTTGAAAAATATAGCATTTATTCCCAAAACTCTGAAAATACTTAACATTCGATTTTGTACCTTTTCATAGTACATAGGGAGTGTGAAGAGTTCCCAATCTCAAGTAGACACGGTTAATAGTATAGCATGCGGTGTTCACAGCTTCTGCCCTTATTATGCAACATAACACGAGGCATTTCTTAAATGACTCTGTCTTTCCTTTCAGTAACCCCATTTTACTATGGAGTTTTAGGGGCAGAGAATTTATGATAGATACCCAAGGAATCACACAAAAATGCAAAATCACAATTTTCAAACTCTTTTTCATAATCAAACCCAATGCGAATAATAGAGTTGGAGAACTTAGACTTTTCATTATGTAGCTTAAAAACAAGATTTTTGAAAATATCAAAGGTTTCAGACTTCTATCTTAAAAAGTTAAACCATGTGAATCGTGAAAAGTCATCAACCGCCACAAAAATGTATTTTTTTCTTTTTTGAGCTCTCTATCCTAGTAGGTCCCATCAAATCCATGTGAATAAGCTCTAGATCAGCTTTGGTGCCTAAAATGTCTGTTTTCTTATAGGGGACCCGGGTCTGTTTACCTATTTGACATGCACCACAGACACGGCTCAATGGGCTACCCAACTTGGAAAGTCCTTTAATCAACTCCTTATTAGCAATTTTTGGTAAGTCCTTGAAATTGACGTGGCCAAGTCTTCGATGCCACAGTTCAGCATCATTAATTTTGGAAAAATGACGAGATTCAACATTTAAAGGCATAATACCATATCAGTTATTAGAAATTCTAACTCCATTCATGACCATTTTACCCTTTTTGTCCAAAATAATGCAATCATTATTTGAAAAATATACCTCATAATGAGTGTCACGCATCTAACTTATGCTTAAAAGATTTTCCTTCAATCCGTCAACTAGAAGGACAATCTCTAACTTGAGAAGACCTGGGGCTAAAATAAAACCTTTCCCTATGATTTTGGTGGACTTACCATACCCAAAAGTCGCCATCCCACCATTGTATGACTCTAGGGAAGCAAACAAAGCTTTGTCACCCGACATGTGACGTAAGTATCCATTATCCAAATACCATGTGTGAGTGCTTTGAGCTCTCATTGTTGTTTGAACCATATAAGCTTTTAGATCACCTAATCGAATCCAGACTTTTTTAGTTTTCACAGGTACCGACTCTATAGGATATGTTCTAGGTGCATTAGGTTGTGCAAGTCTAACAGACTTAACCGAATAGCTCAAATGAGGCATCCCATGCAATCTAAAATAATGTAGTTTAATATGACCTCTCACACCACAGTAATGACAAATGGGCATGAACTTCTTATTAGACATGGATATGCGATGCAACAATTCACAGTGAGGATGAATATGACTCAAAATGCCACAATGATGACAGATCGGAGGAGAGCTAGATTTTCTTACCTCACCACGTTGTATGGTGGCCTTACCACCGTGCTTTGCCCTCTTAACTTCACTTTCGTGAAGTCATCATCTTCTTTGCATTTGGAGCTTGCCACTGTCGTTTGCTTAGCTTTCACAAAAATTGGGGCCATAAATGTTTGAACAGATTGGACTCTTTTTTGCTTTCTTACAACCTGTGTATGTGATGAAGTGCCAGCAAATCCCAATCCGGCTCTGTCACTTGCCATCTTTTGATCACTGAGTAGTCCGTCCAAGGCAAGAGAACCTGCATTCCAACGATTGAGAGTAGCATTAGCATTGTTCAGATCCTTCTCAAGTTTAGTTATATGACTTTCTAACTCAGACATTCTATAAGATTTATCATCGTTTAACAACATGAATCTTTCCAACGCCGACATAAAATACATGCTCGGGGATCCAGAAAATACATCTTTATTAAACTTTCAACAATTTACAATA
>JAOTRH010143598.1:0-13660 GCA_034768845.1 Heliamphora exappendiculata | reverse complement strand
ATCTAGCTAAGGTGGATTGTATAAAGCTAAGGTGAATAATCTAGGCGGAAGATAATAGTTCTACTATTCCGAAGTCTCGTATATACGGATAGCATAAAGTGCAGAGCATTGCTTGATATTGTATGGCAACAACATTTTCCCCTTTGTTCTTTGAAATTATTGCATATTATCAAAAGGCTAATACATCTAATTAAGGCTTTCTAAAGTTACTTCATGCAAAAATAAACTCTGAACAGTTGCAACGTCAACCTTAATTCTGTGCAAAACATACCCATGCCACCGTGTTTTCTCTAAGTGAATCTCTTTTGTAAAGCCCTGCAAATCGGTTGACAAAGTAGATACATTATTTGGAATGAAATCGCCATTCAGGACAGTATGCATCAAGTCTTTTTTGCGGAAATAAGGTTAGCAAATAGGTTATATGAAATGATCAAAACTGAGAAGAGCGAACAACATCTCCAAACAGATATATGTTATCCGCGAAAATTGGTAGAGGACAGCATCATATTTCTATTAAACAAGATTAGAAGTTAACAAACAGAACCATATAAAGAATATTTCTAACTCATTCAAGGACAAAGAAACTTATTTATTTCTTCTTCGCCCCAGATTCTTCATTCCTAGAGTAAAACACCAAGAAAAGGGTGGCATGCAACGTCGTATTTTATGTCAAAAAAACTTCTCACCCAAGAATCTCCACTTGCATACTATAGAGGAAAGGAATTTGGATTAGTATGACTAACGAGGGAGAGAATAGTGGTCGTAAGGTTCCACACTCCCTTTCTAAGCCCTATAGTATTGGCTTAATGAGGGAGGGAATAGTTTATGCAAGTTTTCTACTCACAGTAAATGTTTAACCAATTTCCAGGAATAGCTTCCAAGGCAATTGTCAAGCAGGACGATAAGACAACTGTCTTACCACCACATATATCTCCACTTATGCAGAAAATCAACTTGCATGGCTGCACCAGACACTCTCACCTCAATCATAAATCCAATAGATGCCAAATATACTACATTACATAATCCATCTCCTTTTAATCAGTAGTGCAACAGCTGCCTACTTTACAGCCATTCTACACCTTCTGACTAGCATATAACCGAAGAGAATAAAAAATCATCAGAGTTCAACTTGGTTATCCCAGTCAATTGATGAAGATGGTTTGAATTGCAAATTATTTTTGAAGACAGGTATCCTATTATTAGTCCGTACACATTCTTTCTCATCTATCTAACATAGAAATTTAATGCGGGATAATCTTACCATATTTACACTGGAAAAAAGGCAAACAAAATCTCATAAAACAGCATATTTATGCCCTTCCAAACTGATGCTGAACTGAACAAGGTGACAGTTCCATATGCAAGAAAACTACAATGTGAAAGGAAAAAAATGACCAAACCTGCTTAATAAAATAGCCAACAGCATTATTGTCAGCATAAGTTAGAAAATGAGTTAGGCCGTCAACATCACGAGCATGCTGCTTTAAGTGATTCATCAGTCTAGTGCCATAACCTTTTACTTGCTCATCTGCGGTGATTGCACAAAAGGCTATCTCCCCAAACTTTTGGCTAAAAAACCCGAAGACTGTGTCAATGGAGAAGCAAAATAGAGAACTTAGATGCAAAACAACAAGAAATGAATACTTATGGGAATTCAAATAACTTTTCTTCCTGTATTATTTATAAAATATTAACAGAAAATATACCAATCAGTATCCTACATACACCAGCTTCAACTTGAACTGGTATCATCGAGATCAAACCTCCCTCCCAATTACTATATGCTAGATAGATCCAATAATTAACTTATTGCACGATTACTATATTTATAGTGATGGGTAGTGACTAGAATCAAGTAAAGAATAGATGGATACATCCATGGTATCAGCCTATCAGGTATTCAACAGATACACAAAGCCAACAACAACACATTCTTTTTTGGCCCAACAAATTTAAGACAATAATTACAAGCATGCAGCTTCAGGAAGTGCATAAACAAGCAGAATACCAAGTCATAACCGTAGTAATGGTAATATACTAGTAACACATGTATACATCACCTGACTTAAGGGCGGTATGTTATGCCACCAACAACCTGATTACGCCTAACAATCATTACAGATTTATGGTTCCTGCATCAGCAATAGAAGGGGAATCTCAGAAGGCTCTTAAAATAATCTGATCATTACTGGACTACCACAGATATTGAATGCTGCACAAAGCATCAAAACCTAGTTACCAGTCCCCTATGATGAGTCAATTCAAATTCGGGTAATACATTGAACATTCTGGGCCTGTTTGTCAATCCTTATAGTAGGCTGGATTGGCTTACCGACCCGGTGTGTCACGTTAGACTATGTTTGCTTTGAAACATTTGGACTGGACTAATAGTCCGGTGGTTTTATTAATCCAACCCAGAGCCCACTCCCATAATACCACATTCAACCCGTTACTCGTAACCGGGTGAACTCATTTTTAGTGGACGATTTTACCCTTCGCATTTTTAAGTTATTTTGTTTTTGTCTCACGACCATCGACGGGAACGTGAAGTAGACCCGCAAACCGCCCTGCAAAAATCTTATATGGTGACGTCCATGGAGATCAGGATGAGATAGATCCCGTTCTTGTGATCGATAGGGAAGGGTGCGGATCAGACGGTGCCAGCGATGACCTGTTGGATGGAGAGATGGGTGAGGTCGGTCCCATGGGAGGAACCACGGTGGGCGTACTCGCCAGCGATGAGGATGGATTGGGAGATGTTGGCACCGGTCTAGTAGGTGTAAAGAGAGGTAGTGTGGGGGCGGCACCGTGGTTGGCGGTGGAGATGGAGAGGAGAAAGTCCTTGATAAGGAGTTGGTGGGAGGGAGCCCATTTTCCATGGAGATTAGCCTCATTATTGCTAGCAGGAAGAGAAGGATAATACTGAAAATTAACAAATATAATCATATCCCACGTTATTCAATTCCACCAAAATCAAACATGAATTTATCTAGTCCAGTATTTAATCCTATCATTACTAATCTTACTTCATTACCAATCCAAACATTAATCCCACCTCATTTTTAATCCTATCCAACCTACACCAACTATTAAATGAGCCCTCTGCGACCTCACTTAATATACTACATATTGTGAAAGCTTAGATTTAAAATGCAGTCTGAATCTGCGTAACGTTTTCCACTAACTTTGATTAAGCAACAAGTAAAATGAACCCTTAGTGGCAATATAAACCCTAACAGTTGGACATAGACTAAACAAATTAACAAGCAAAATACAAAATTGATTTTAAATGTATATCCACGTGTAAATTTTTTTTTAAAAAATAGGGTGTGTTTAGAGTTTTGATAAGATCAGGATTGAATTGGATATAATTATACAATCCAATCCAATCATGTCATTGTATAGGAGATGATTAAAAATATATCCTATCATATCTCATGGTTAGAATAAATTCAATAAAACTTTGATCCAATCTGATATACCAATTGGAGTGGAAAGATATCACATCCCTTTTTATATCATATTTAATTTGGTATAAGCTTATACATTGTTCATTGTTTACAGCAAATATGGCTGTATGCTATATCATCCATCATATAAGCCACATTGGCATAAACATAGTATAACAAAGTCACCCCAAACACCATATAAAGGTATATATGTGGGCTCATATCATGTCTTATACAATCCAATACATTCTTATAAGAAACCCAAACATAGCCCTAGAGGCTTACTACTCAAGATCATAAGAACATGTTCTACATGACCATTAAGGTCATTAATGGCAAACTCTACAAAAATTGTTTATGTAAAATGAAGACTTACAAAATTATCCATTTGTGAGTTTGTGAGCCATAAAGAAAGGCAGCGATGAAAGGAAGTGAATAATAAGACTATTTCTGAGGCAAAAAGACCCAAAGCTCTGTTCTTCGCATTTTACATTCGAAGTAAATATAATTTGGCTAATTTGCAAATTTACAAACTAGGAAAATTACGGATGTAAAAGGGAACGCGCACATGTATCTGCCATCATAACTATTAATGAACTGTAGTACTAAATATTTTCTTCATGATGGAGTGGAAGGACGGCAACAACTAGAGTTATTAACTACCTATTTTTGGCTCAAAATTGATCGCGCCTTTACCCCAATTTCATTTCTCTATCTTATCACATTTCAATATATTTAAAACCACCATATCAAATACCGTGCAAGAAATTAAATTAGCAATTTGAATTGGATCGGACTTTTCCTTTTAGTAGGAAATTAACTTGCAAAGTTATTAATGTCCACACATGAGAAAAATTAGCATGATTGGTTAGTTAGGTCCTCTGTATAACGAAATCAAAAGCCATTACAACCCAATTCCTCTTCAAAAAATATCCTTTTTCTTTCTTTTGGGTTTTTTTTATTACCCAAATCCAATCCTTGAAAAATCTTAATCAAAATGGTTGATTCAAGTTCCAAGTTCATCATTTAAATTTTGTCAAGATCTTAATAAGAAATTCTACTACTGAAGACATCAATAAAAACAAGAAATGGTAGGTTGAAGAAACTACAAAAAATTATAAAACCTGCAGAGGTCTGATATTGAATCCTGATTCCAAGTTTTTGAAGATTGAAACTTTGAGTGACCTGGTTACCAATAATTTAGGGAAGAAAAAATGAAAAGTCTAAAGTAGATTATTACCGATTAAAAAAAACAGAAGAAGAAGATAGATTAATAAATGCATTGAGAATGCTAATTTCCCCTACCACAAAAAACAACGTAACTAATTGAATTCTTTTTTCATTTATTTTTGGAAAAGTTGAGCAACAAATAACAGCCTATTATTTTAATAATAATAATAATTATTAGTTTATTACTCTTTCAGCTGGAAATTTGTCAATGGGCCAATGTTGCGCTATTTGACTCTAAAGCCACCACCACCTCCACTCAAATCTCCACTTGAACAACGACAGAGATTGAACTAATAGGTGACAGTCACAGTCTTTCGAGAAAGTACATTGGTTTCCAGAACGGATTATTGAAAGAGTGAATGTAACTGATTTCCGTTTCCAAAAAGAAGCAACTAATCTTGGTCTCTTTTATAAGCTTTATATTACATTCTGCTGTTTATCTATTACGTTATCTTACGGGCTTCTTCTTTTTTTGGTCAAACAGTTGGATCATGGCACTACCTGCAAGCTACCGCAGTTTTAAGAATATTGCTTGTTACTATAATACTTAAAGAAAGTCTCACAAAGCATACCTGTCCATTACAAGACGAACAATGTACTCCTTAGGCATGTTAGGCAGTTGTCTGGCAAATATATTCTTTAATCCTATCAACCTGAGGAAACCAGAAGTGAACAAGCCATTTAATACACTAATATTTTGATGATGCTGAAACTTCATAGCCTACTTGATCGTTTGTTACAATTTAAGAATAACTTTAAGAAAAATTGCATAACCACGTATACTAAAACTTAGAAAAACAGGTAGATCCGTAATGGATACTTAAGAAAAAGAATTAATACCAAACCATATGCTCGTCAATATCATCATTTGAAACACATACAAACTTGAGCCTTCCTGCTTCCTCCTGTCAAATTCCAAAAAATTACTGATCATTGACAGATAACTCCATGAAGGAAAGTTGCACAATGAATACAGACACCTGAAACTACATGAATGACCATGCAAACAAAGATGCCATGGGAATTTCCCCAAATCGCATTCTCATATGGAACAGCCTCTTCATAGCATCTCACATCCATGTATTCACTAGTAACACATGCTATGATCTTTTGTTTTCTCATAAGCAAAAGAAACCATTAATAAAAGTGCCAAAATTAAGGGGGCACGCAATCTATGCTACAAGGCGATGGTATTGACAATTTCGTAGAACAAAACTACCAAGGTCTGTTCCTGTAGGCTTTTGGGGGACTATTTCGTGTCATGGTTTTTGGAGTTTCAACATATTCAGAAAGAAAAGACTGAAAATTCCTTGCTTAACCTATTTAGAAAGACAAGATTGCAAATTCATCGCTTCAGCCCCCACCAAGTATACGCCATTGTGCCTTGCACTTTTATGTCACATTGCATTTTTTCCATAGGCACAAGCTTTTAGGAATTAGTTGTATAATCATGTTTTCTAATTCTAAAAATGAGGTTTAGCAGTCAGTGTTTGTCTTTAGTTGAATGGCGCTAGACGTGCACGTCCGCCGGACAATAGTAGTTGACTATACAATGCTAGACATTTAACACATGCTAGACATATGTGGTTGACTGGTTGTCCACTAGACACTGTTGGTGGTGTAAGATTCTAGGGTTAAGGTACCCTAATATCATTTGGCATAACCTAGAGTTTACACATTCAAGCAAACAAACAAAAACAATTTTCAACACTTGGCTTTGACTCCCATACAATATCATATTTTGATCTTTTCGTAATTGCATATATGATTTAATTAATTGTTCTCATTCATAAAACCTTCAAATGCATTGTTGACCACCATCATCATTGTCAATGCAAACGAAGTCGTTGGATATAGAGATCGGGGCGAAAAGCTTCGTAGCTATTGCAGAATCAAGAAAGTTGACGAAGTCAATTCCAATGATGGCAGACAGTAAGTTCGTAAAAGCTTGCGAAGAACTCTTAGAGTTAGATGTAATGGATTATGGTTAGTAACTTCGAAGCATTTGTAGTCATGTAACTTTTTTATTCTATAGCAAATTTGCTTTGTGGGGCATTTGTAATTTTCATCCCCTAAGATAATCTTCTCGTAAGGTTTTCACGTAAATCTTTGTTCTCGTGATATTTTTATTCATTATGGTTTGTAATATTTAAATTTGATAATTAAATTGGGACTAGACCTATTCACCCCCTCTAGGTGCAATTTGATTTCGACTTCAATTTTTTTACTCTATAAATTCCGCATGAATATCACAATATTGGTAATAATCCATGAGCTATTAGTAAAATTTCTACAAGTCTCAGATATATTCACCACTTTCCCCTATTTGTGTGTTCGTTCTCCGCTCTTTCATCATGTCTCCCAATTGATAAGTAAAATCACATAAGTCTTTGGCTCCAACAAGCATTGTTTCCACGCAATAAGTCTTCATATCACCTCAGTTTTCAGTAATTTTAATAGAATAGCCATGGACCGATCAAGTGTTTTTTGTTTGGACTCTAGGCAATGTCAAACGTATGTGTCTTGAGAACATTAAATGCACACTCTGTAACATTATAAGTTGTATGTACGAATAAACAAATTAACATAAAAAAAGTAGTTTCCATAAAACTAAAGACTGGACATGCCACCATTGTTGTCAAATTTGAATACAAAATGTATATCTTTTTCTTATTTTTAAAATCAAGTGTCATAAAAAATTTAACATCATTAAAAATAAGTCGATAAATAAGTATATTTACAAAAAAAAAAAAAACAATTTCTTGCCAAAACAAGATATGAAAAACGATCTATAATCAATAATATTACAGAAGAAAGGTATGCATTAAAACTTTATTACACATTAAAATGCCATTTAAATTTTAGTATTTAATTTACATCTTTTAAGTTCTTAAATAGTTCATCTGTAGTAAAAAGTTTTAAGCTTTATTAGATGTAAGTGGGCACAAACTAACAGCATAGAATCCTAATATCAAGCGAGTAGATAATTGTGAAGAAAGTACCCAAAAACAAAAGAAAATTTATCTTTTCATCAAAACAAAAGAAAATTTATCTTTTCATCGAAACAAATTTTTTTAAAATATTAATATAGCTTTAACGGTATTAATTTACAAAAAAAAAAATATCATGCATTGCAAATTGAATATTGCATTATCTACCGTATGTTCATTCCAAGAGATGTTTAACACAAGATATATATTGATGATACGTATCGATTTACCTCTAAACAGGTTGAATCGTAAGGAATGTATGGTGAATGATAAGATATTGACTACGCTGCATGTCACAAGACAAACAAATAATTAACGTTTTGAATGATGTAGCAGAAACTTGGTAATTAAACACACGACCAGACTCATGTTTTTCCATCAGAATGGGAGTAAATATATGGTATATTCCAAAGAGGGCTTTGGTGGATGTTATTCAGAGCAGAACATGATGTTGACTCCTAGATCACCCCATCAGTGCATGGGTACTGAAAAATAATTTACCAAAGAAACAAACAAAATGAAAAGAAGCTTTTTATTCTGAAATTACATTTCCAAAATCCTTATGTTCAGAGGTTGTTAGTGACGTGTGCATGCCACCAATCCAAATGGTGAAGACCAAAAATCAAAAACTTAATTCGATTTAGGGAGCTTCTATTCAGCTTTACAACTTACAAAAATGCCACACCATTGCAATGACACATGCCAAAATCAATCTGCCAGATAGCTGGAATGATTAAGTAACAGAATTAAATTTAAATTCCCGTCCCAGAAAATTAAAATTCTACACAGCAAAGCATGTAAGTAAGACCTAGCGAATTTTAGTTTACAAATTGAATAGTTCGTGAATTATAACTAAGGTCATCTCATACTTCATACTGCCCACAAAGCCAATTCCATATAGATCAAGTTTCTTAGCTGTATGAGGCAAAAACTAACACGTAACTTTACATATCATTTAATAACCCCGATTGTCTTCATCAGCAATTCAACTTAATCATCATGATTTGCTTCATCAGTAATTCTAGTTATCTATACGACAAACACAAAAACAGCATCACAGAAACTGGTCAAATGTGCCACTATATGAAGCAATGTTGTACCCGCACTGGGTACATATTTTGTGCAGCCACTTTGCATCTTTTTGATCAGCAATAATATATTACTTTGTATGGTACTTCCATATGCATACCAATTATGAGAGACACATATCCACATTGCTAGTTACATATTTGCCGTACCCAATAAAACCTCAAAAGATTTTTTCTTTCAATCAATAAGTCTAATAAAACCTTTAATAAAAAACACTGTGCAGCACATTTTAAACTAACAAGAATTTAAAGTCTTCAACTATACAGTGTTCTTAAGTAAAGTGTGGGTATACTTTGAAGTGTTAGTGGACTAATTGTTTTTCTATACATAGCATGATGTTAGAATAAATTTTGGTTTGTATTTTTTAATGTAATGACACCTCACCCTAATTTGTAACTTCCTTTTGTCATTAAAATGTGATTCCAAAGTTGAATTCTTAATCAACTAAATCATCAAATGTTTTTGGTATTTCAATTTTTTAACTGGTACATAAAATGCATTACTTTAAATTTATAAAAAAGAAATATATAATTGTTTACAAACGTACCTGAATAACAATCTTTTAGATTCTACTATTTTAGTGTCTCAATTATGTAGCTGTATCGTAAGAATATCCAAACAAATGCTTCATAGATATCAATAGTACTTAACAGTGCAAAAAAATTACAAAACGTCATAAAGATTTTAAAAGAATCACAATGGATTACCTCTCTTTTCAAACTCTCTTCCCTCGCACTATAAGCACCACTAGTCTGCATATTCTCCGTGAATATATTCTTCACTGTATCCTCCTTCACCAAAATCCCCGGGAGCGAACTTGCAGTCGTAACCCCCGAACCGCCACCGTCTTTCCCAACCTCGGAAGCCTCAATCTTGACCGAATTCTCAGTCTTAAGCTTCGTATTCCGCGCAGGCGCCTCAGTGTTCCCCAACCTCGAAGCAGTAAAATTTCGCATCGACGAATCATCGTACTCTTCTTCCTCGGACTCGTCCTCGGAATCAGAGTCGTCCCTGCGGGCGCTGATGCTCTCGAGGTCGTCGTTGGAGGTGAGGGCGCCGTCGCGGGTTTCGGAGAACGACGAGGGGAAGGCCGGCGCGTCGGAGGCGAGCTTGCGGTTGTGGATGGAGGAAGTGGCGGAGTGGGATGGCGACGGAGATTGTGAGCTCCGGGAACGTAATGGCGCGGTCAAGCGCGACGAGTGAGCGTCCATCGTCGTTGATTTCGGATCGACTAGGGTTTCGTCCAATAATTTGGAAGAATTAGGATTTGTCTATGTGAGAAAGAGATTGAGGAATTAGAGGCGTGGGGAACTAGGGTTTTGCAGTGAAGTTCGTCGCAGACCATTTTCTTGGGCACTTCTTCAATCAATCCTTGGAGGTTTGTTTCCCTGTTTCTATTGGTCGGTTCGTCCGTGTTTTATTTTTGCGCTATAAAATATTTTAGCGAGTAGCTCGTGGCCAAGCCCAATCTATTCTTTACGGGGGTATAATTCTGAAAGTTCCATCCCCTATATTTTATTTTTGTTTAAAAAAATTAAATTTTAAAAAAATAAAACAAAAAATTATAGTATTTAGAATAACTTTTTTTTTTTTTTATAAATATCGAATGTACTCTTATATTTTATTTTAAGTTGTGGTATTTTAAAATTTGATGTGTCTTTAAAAAATATTTAAAAATCAATTTGATATATTGACATAATTTTTTTATTATTGAGAATAGAACTGTTTTTTTAATTCATTTATTTAAATAAAATTTTGTGTGTTTGGATGCATATAAGCTTTTTTCTTTAAAAAAAATATGTATTTAAAATTTGTATAAGCATTTTTTTAAAAAAAAATTATTGACTTTTTAGAAAAATTGAACATTATAACTCAGAAAAATTTTTGTGATAAAAAAAATCAGATTTTTAAATAGTCCAAACATGCTTTCTTAAAGAATTGTGCGGAAACTCGTGGCCATCAACTCTTTGATGCTAAATTTTAAGGAGATTTTAACTCAATTTCAATTCAATTATCTACTAATAAATAGTAAAATTAACCCAAAAATTATACAAATTGCGCTTATACTAGCACGAGAACCCTAAGATACTAAAAATAATAATATTATCTTTACAAAAATTCATGTGGAATAAATATTAATAAATATATAAAAAATAACATTTTATTTCATAAAATTCACAATTTTAATTTTAAATAAGCTATTAAATTTAAATAGTTTGTTTGTACAATAAAATACTATTTGTTGATGCATCTATTAATGTCTAATCAAACTAACTATATTTTTTACAGATATAGGCTCTCATTGGCAATTTTGGATTTTTAGCTCCTTTGCTAAAAAGGTCAAAAGTTAAGATTATCTGTACAGTAAAAAAGTTAAAAAATTAAATCAAAATATAAATTTTTATTATATTTTATTTAAATTCTTACAACTTTTAAAATACAATAATACCTATTATTTATAACTTATTTACTATTATTACCAACTATATATAATTATTAATATCAAATATATAAAATGATATAATTGTTCACTTTGTACAAAAAATTAAAAAAATTACTTTTTACCCCAACAACCAATTTAAAAAAAACTAACTTAAAAGCTAAATTACCAAACAACTTATTTTAAACTCAATTTATCTTCCTATCTAAAAATTTTAAAAAAATACTAATTTTTAAGCTATTTACCAATAGAGGTTATAATTTTGTTTGTAACACATTCAAATTATCGGACCCATTTTAAGCACACAGAAGAATGTCTTGAAAATTTTTGAGATTAGTGGTATTGAGATAAGCTTTACAGATTATTTGCTTTGTTTGTGGAGCGAAGTTTTAGATTAATTTTAATTAATGTGAGGTAAATATTACTTTTTACATTTCTAATAAAATGTTTCTTTTAATAAGGTTTGAAAATCACAGTTATGAAATGTAAGGAGAAATATATTATATTGAACGGTTTAGATTTTATTTTCAATTGAAGCAAGTAATTTTGTCTTGGAAATAAATTCATAAAATCATTTTACAAAGGAAAATTGTACATTAAAGGTTTCATTTTTTGTTGACATAAAATATTTATAATAAATATTTTTTACATAAAAATAAATTTGTAAAATATAATAATTTTCTTTTATTCACAAAAGAAGATGTAAAAAAATGAATTGCAAATGACAAAAATGTCTTTTTGCAAGGGATAAAAAATGAAAGCGTACGTTCGTAGCCGATTATTGGTGGTCTTCCAACGATCGTGTCAGCTGTTTTATCCTGGAAGAGTGATGCCGGTGAAAAACCTACAACACATTCGGTAGGCAGTGAATCATTCTTAAGAAAACTGCGTTTGTAGGACTCAATTTGTATATTCTGTTCATGTTAATTTATGTATTTCGTTTCTTGTAAATTTTGCTTATTGTAATTGTTGAAAGTTAATAAAGATGTATTTTCTGGATCACTGAGCATGTATATTTTATTGTGGCGTTGGATTTCTCCCAACAATCTTAAGAATGAGATTGTTCTCCAACAATCTTAAGAATGATTCAGTTTTAAAAACCTGCTCGGTTTGGATCTTATTTTCTTCTCCAGAAAATACATGTTTATGCTTCTAATTTTTCTGTGAGTATGTGCAGGATTGTGGATTATAGATCTTCGTTAGAATATGAAAAATATTATTTTGTTCAGAATTATTGTTCAGAATAATCAGAATAATTAAAACCACAGTGGTTTTCTCTCTTTCATCATCCAGTCGCTTTTCTGAAATTTGAGATCTAGAAGTTTGTGTCGACACCTTTCTTTTTTTGTGTCGACCTTTTTGGCTTGTGTCGACCCCTTTTCTGATGGTGTCGACCATAATCCTTCTGTTGGTGTTAAGCAGAACTCTCGGTTCTTTTGTGTCGACACCTTTCTCAGTTTGTGTCGACACATTTCTCTGTATTGAACTCTCGGTTTTTTTGTGTCGACACCTCTCTCTATTTGTGTCGACACCTACCTCTGTTTGGAATTCTCGGTTCTTTTGTGTCGACCCCTTCCTTTGGTTGAGTATCTCGGTTCTTTTGTGTCGATCCTTGGGCTGGTTCTGTCAACTCCTGAGCTGTTTGTGTCGACCCCTGGGCTGTTTATGTCGACCATTGAATTGTTTGTGTCGACCCCTGAGCTGTTTGTGTCGACTCCTAGGCACTTTTCCCTGTTGGTGTCAACCCTTTCCTTCTTGTGTCGACACCTTCATGTAATGCTTAATTGAGATCTGCTTAACAGATATCTGATCGGCTAAGGCCGTAGGTCGATCCCCATTGAGGGCGCTGCCCTCAGACTCCCGCCTAGGGGCGCTGCCCCTAGGAACCCCCACCAGGGGCGCGTCCCCTGGAACCCCGCCACATGATAGACTATGTTTAGGGGAATTAAGTTTAGATTGTTAATCTATTCTTTGTTTTGACATTGTAAAGATCTAATATGTGAATTGATCTTATTTCAGGAAACATGTCGACTGAAAAACAATGTGCTTCTGAAAAGCAAGCTGCTCCTGAAAAGCAAGTCGCTCCTATGCCTAGTGTTCTAACTTTTCATTTGTCTCATGTGGCCAAGTCAGGAAAGTTTGGAAGAAGAGCTGACTTTAAGAGATGGTAACAGAAGATGGTGTTCTACCTGACCACTTCAAATCTGGCCAGATGCCTGATTGAGGAAGCTCAAGTTATTGATGAGAATGCACACTCAAAAACTGATGGCATTTGATAATTGGAAGAATACCGATTATCTATGCAAAACTATGTTATGAATGCTCTAGATGACTCATTGTACTCTGTGTTCAATGAGACAACGACTGCTAAGGAACAGTGGAAGTCCTTAGATCGAAAGTACAAAATTGAGGGTGCCGGTTCCAAGAAGTTCATAGTGGGCCAGTTCCTTGATTATGTG